>JAODOY010024288.1:0-13997 GCA_025399855.1 Forbesichthys papilliferus
TAACCTCGTCAATGTCTTGACTATATTTTCTATTCATTTTGCAACTCATTTGAGGAAAGAATGTATGAGTTTTCATAAAAAACATGGAATTGTCTGGGTGACCCCAAACTTTTAAACGGTAGTGTGTATATATATCTCTCTCTGTATATGAATCAGACCACTAATTAATGTTATGTTTTTTAATAAGAATCTTCTGGTTCCCCCTCTCCGCCCCTTGTTTTGTACAATTCATCTTCTCGTCCAGAGGGTGCCCTGAGTGGTCTTGACTGTCTCCTGGAGGCTAGCAGAGAGATTCTGTTGGATGCCATAGAGCAACAGTCTCACGTCAACCTGCCCAGACAACTGGACCCCAACAGGAAGTACAGCTGGAGGCAGAGCAAAGTGGACCCGGTAAACCCTCCAGAACCGTGGTTTCCCAGTGTGTTTTGGCTAGTTTTGATTCAGCTCTGGTCAAATATGCATACGGTATATTGTTTTAAATTTAACATGCAGTGTATTCTATTGCTATTCTATGTACTGTTTTGGGAGTTGCGTTTGAACGCCACTCCTGCCCAACCAGCCCGTTCCACACATATTGTACAGCCTCCCAACAGAATATGCCGTTGTGTTCTTTCTGCTTGACTGAGCTTGTCTTCTCTCCCCCTGAAGATGTTCAGGAAGGCGTCCATGGATGTCCTTGACGCTGTGGAGGTGGACTACCGCGTTCGTCTGGCCGAGCTGCAGAAGACCTACAAGGACAAGCAGAGGGAGCTGAGCAAGCTCCAGAGACGCAGAGACAGACGGTGAGCGCTCACAGCCTCCGACGCGGCATAGTTTTCACTTTAAAATGAACTGTGTCACATCTAATAAAGCTTAATGATTGGTGGTCATGACCCGCCATATGTTTGACTGCATTGCTAGAGGCTCTGTACAATGGAGGTGTTGACTTATGTGAGAAGCTATAAGGCAATAGCCTGCCTCCACCCGACTATGTTCTTTTCGCTGAGGTTACAGTCTGGAAGCCCTGTTCACATTAGTGTTCGCACAGCCACCCTGCTGGCGGCCCAATCAGCGTGGTTTAGGGAGATGACGTGTTATGAAATGGTGGTAGAGCCAGAGGAGGCGATCAAAACAGTTGTAGGAACGCAGATCGGTCAGTGCTGCCCATTGTTCTCAAAATGAACCATAGATCTACGTCAAGTAGTGGCAAACTACTGCAAACACTTCCCAATGGAGCGTTGCCAGACCTTGGTCACAAAGTGAACATGGTCACGTTACGCCAGGTTAATAACATGGCAAACTACGCAAACTATCTCTTGACGTCTTTACGTTGTGTGCACAGGGAACGGCACCAGGAAGATGAGAGGCGGAGACTGACCAGAAGGGGGAGGGGAAGACCCAGGAAGAGGAAGCACATAGCCACGCCCACCAAGATGGACAGACCTAGAAAGTAAGTTAACTTGAATCTGTCAGCGGCCATGTTGTGGATGCTACATGGCGTCATGCAGTCTTTGTTTTACCTGCGTGGGCTACACAAGTGCGGATGTTTACGTCGGCCTGTCTCCATGGTGACTCAGGCTGGCCCAGACAGGCCAGTTCTCGGATGACTCGGAGGCTGGAGAGGGACATAGGAAGAGGTTCCGCTTATCTCGAGAAGAAGAGGAAGAGGAGGAGGAGGGGGAAGGCCTTAAGATGACGAAGAAGAAAAAAAAGCAGGCGGCCTGGGTTGACCAGGACCCATCTACCAGTCACGCTTTAGCGGTAGGCTTCATTTGAGTCGTCTGTGTGTGTGTGTGTGTGCACACGTGTTGAAGAGGTGTTCAATAAGCGCCACCGTAACCCACCCAACAGTGAATTGAATCTAATCTGCAGGGTTCCCACTGGTCACAGAATTCACGTGAATATCATATTTTGGGTCAGATCATGGTATGTCAGGGAATTTATTTTGCAGCATGTTGGAATTTTAGTTTCCATTCATCAAAATGATTAGGTCTCAACAAACGATACGCTAACGTGAATACGTGTCACGTTGTCAGTGAGCAAGTTACTTCCCCAAACAAAAGGACACTACATAGGACAGAATAATTAAGTAAGAAGGCGTTTCATTTTTCACTACTCCGCAGGAATAATATTAAGTGAGAAACTTTAATCTACAGGAGAATTTAAAACATAATGCCTGAGACTCTTACAGCATTATATTTTGTCACCTGGTACCTGGACGTTGTGTTTTCCAATACATAAAACATTTCCACCATAAATGTATGCAGAAAAGGCACACATCGGGGCTTTAAAGTCAGGGAATTTGACTTCGAGTGGGAACCCTGAATCTGGTAATGTAATATGAATGAACTCATAGATACCGCCACATGTCCTCAGGTGTCAAGGGCGAAACGCGGCCGCATGTGCGAGCAGGAGCAGTTGGCCTCAGACCTCCACAGAGCCCTCTCGCTGTCTCTGGGCCCCGCCCGTAACCTCGCTCTCCACCCCAAGGCAGAGCACTTCCAGGGCAAGCTGGGGGCCGCGCGGGGCGCTGAGCGCACGGCCCACCCCTCCGCCAAGGCAGGGAAACACAAGGCGGACACCAAGGGCTCGCTCTCAGAGACCGGCCGGAAGGTCAAAGTTCAGAAGAAGACTTCCACGTTTACTCCCGTGAGAGCCGAGCTCAGCAGCTGCTCCAACAGTGAGTAGTGGATGACGATGGATGAATGGGAAACCTGCAGAGTCACTCGTATGCTTCCATGGATTCTATGTTTGGGGTTAGCGGCGGTAAACATTTAATTTGCAATTCACGTGGTAACATTTACATTGCACAAGAGGATGTTATACTGTTTACATTTCTGCTGCTCCGTGCACGGTGCGCACACATTGTGTAGTTCATCTGCAGGCCTTCCAGGCTGGGGCTGGGTTAACGCTCTTGCATGCTAGCACCACTACTGAACCACTAGCAGCCAGATAGTTTGATGTGTGTCAATGTAAGATGAGCTGAAGATTCTCTGATGTTTGGGTCTGGCTTGGACCTCCTTGGTGAAGGACCATAATTCATCGTTACTTAATTGAGTTGCTAAATCTATTTTTTGTTATTTTTTTTGTTTTTTGTGCTAGACTCAGACTCCGAGGACGAGGACTCTGCCCGAGGGGGCTGGCCCCCTCTCTCAGGGACACGTTCCCATGGCAACGTGAGCAGGAAGAGACAGTCCGCGTCCTCTACGGCAACCCTGTTATCCAATCGGAAGCCCGAGAAGAGGAAACACAAGCACTTATCCCTGCTACTGGAGGAGGCGGGCCTTAGCTCTTCTGACGACTCCTTCGACCAAGGTTACTGACCTCGCCTCCCCTACGCCACAGACGCCCCCTAGTTACAGGCCCACGCCCCCTAGTTACAGGCCCGCGCCCTCTAGCTGGTTGGGTCAGTGAAGGTGGTGGCTGTGAGCATGGTCACAGCTTGTCTGTGCTTGCGTTTGCTGAGGCAGCCATCTTTAGATTGTGCTAATGTTCTACCTCGTTCGCTGCTGGCTTCTCTTCAAAGTTGCCTTTCTTTATTTTCTTACGTTTTTTTTATTTTTTAAAGAGTTTACATTTTTTCTATGGTGTTTTGCCTGGCTTGCAAAATAGTTTTTTGTAGCATTTGTACATAAAATTGTGTGAATTTTTTGTGAAACGTTTTTCATATAAAGTTGTATTGCAGTTTGGTGCCTACAATCTTTATTAAAGGTGTTTATTGATTGGTACAGAAAGCAATGCGCTGTGGTCCTTGTGTCTGCTTCATCTGTCTGTCCTGTCTGTCTCTGTTGCACCCCACATACCCTTTAGCGTGCTCTGTTTGTCAAATATCCCCCTTTTCGAGCTTCAAACTCGAATCGTCGATGGACAAACTTCTTGTTTGGGTCATGCATTAAGAAGCTCGCAGCACAAAGGAGTGGATTTCAGTTTGACAGAAACATTAGGGGCTTCCCTGGAAAAATTTGACAGTAAAAGTGTTAGCCATAGGCAGACATTAGTCTTGTTTGTTATTTTTGTTTTTGTATTGGATTTGGCCATACCAATTCGTGGCCGTGTGTAATTTTGTGATCTGCTTTTTTATGTCTTGGTGGGTGGGGAACACATTGCTAAATTAAAAATCTTAAACAATAAAAGTGTGTGATCATATCTGGTTGGGATATTTGGACAATAGGGCCCTTCCTCCCTGTCGACTAAAACCTCTAATAACCCTTTTCTCCTTATGTTGCACTTGCAGCTATCTGACTGTCACCTCTCCCTTCAAACCCGTCAATCTCTAAACTCTACCCTTCCTACCCATCATGCTTTGCGTGTCTCAGCCTGTTCCATGTGCTTGTGCTGCTGCCGCTACACATTGCAGGAGCTTGGCAAAGGGACTAGCGCAGCCTTGAGCCTATGCTACCTCGCTGCAGCTAGTCCGTGCTGCGGCTAAAGCGCTGCTTAAGCTAGGCTACGCTAAGGCCAGGCTATGCAATGACTAGGCTACTCCCTCAGCACCACACTGCCAAGTCCTGCCTGAGGCCACACCCCTGTCACCTGCTCTGTAAGTAGGAAGTGCCCCTTCCTCTATTCTTGTCTTCTTGACCTTTAACCTCAAATCATTTTTGCTACAGTGAAACTACAATAGACAGCTGGTGGTTTCTTTATTATTTTACTTTACCCCTCCAGAAAATGACCTTTGCCTGATTTATTTTTATTTTTTATCTATTTATACTGTTAACAAATTGAAGTCGTAAAACAAACTATTCTCACTTGCATCCTTTGGCCAAGGCTGTTTTAGTATATAGACAAATAGATTATATACAAAGAATGCAGTCTGGTCACAGGATGTAAACGCACATGCAAACCCTATAGTCTTGAGTATTGCTAAAGGGGCCTTACAGGGCTGTCCTCTCGGTGCCTGCCTGTTTAAATGTTTGTCTACCACAGCTAACACTGGAAATACACAGTACAAGACACTAATATATTCAGATATTTTCTCTCATTTTTTAGCAAGACTCATGCTCTCTGTATTTTGAAATAACACTTAATATCTTCTCAGATTAGACAATTATTGTATTTTGTTCTAATTTCTGTCTAATTTGCCTCATAAAGGTGTTTCCATGAGTGAAATTTGAGATACGATGGAGGGCCTTTTCAAAATTAGAGGAAAGTTAATTTCCTCAAATGTTTAAGATTTCTTTGGCATTTGACTAATCCGTAATTAAACCGTAATAAATAATAATAAATAAATAAATCTTGTACTGTGTATCCACCCCAATGTTAACATTCTAACCTGTTAACGCCATGTACCCAACTACAGCCCAGCTTACCAGCCAACACCAGTCTATACCTGCTCCGCTCTACAGTTTGTACAGGCAGCTGCTTTCTGTGCCACTTTGTGTAGGATTAGAGAACATTAAAGTGGGTCCTTGCAATTTCTCAGTTCTTGGTTTTCTCTCTCACTTCCCCTGTCACTCTCTCTCCCTTACTGTAACGTCCTGCTGAAGAGGTTTAAATAATAAATTATATCTGAGTCAGTATTTTTGCTCTGATGGCCTCAGCAGCTGTGTGTGTGTGTGTGTGTGTGTGTGTGTGTGTGGCAACCCGTATGCATGTGTTGAGCCCATTTTTACATTCTTTGCTGTATTTTGCTTATACGGCAGTAAAGATCCAGTAGTTTGGGCAATTCATCTTGTTTTCTCTATTGCACTGTTTCTATTGCTGGGACCCAGACATATTTAAGACTTTAGTGTAGAATAGCACATGTGCAAGTGTGCTCTTTGCATTTGTTTAGACAGAACCGCATCATTATAAACAACAGTGAGCAAGGTCTTCAGCCACATCTTGTCTAAATCCTATTGGTTGTTCTTTAGGGAAAATGACTCCTCACTACTAAACGACTACCACATTTGTTTCCAGACACAATGGACAATAGGATAATAGGGTTGAATGACCCTTGACCTAGTGTTTACCTGTGGTGGAGTCACTTGTGTCTCTGAGTAACACGATCCTTCCCCTGTAAAACGCAGAATCCTCCTCTGAAGACGACGAGGAGGAGACTGATTTGGAGGACAGTGAGTGTGAAGAGAGCGGGCTGGGGTTGTTGGCCAGGTTTGCCGCGAGCGCTCTCCCTGTGAACTCTGCTTTGACCCTTCACCATGACAACAAGCGCCGCAGCAGGCAAAGCACTCTGGGTAAAAAAACCAACAAATGCACATAGCAGCAAACTATCTCACACTTTGCATTGTTTGTGATAACCAGTACTGTATGACTTACTGCATGACCATGCAATCAGATAATTAAAAAGCATTATACATTACTTATTATTTCATAATGCATCGTTTTATGGCTTAGCTGGAATAGAGATTTTCACAAAACATCAAGGACCTCAAGACACTGCTAGAACATATTCTGCTTTCACTGTTTCCCTGGTGACAATCTTATTCTAACTGTAAAGGTTTGCGGTGGAGCAGTTTTTTTCTACTTGACAATTTGGGTTAGATTATGATATTGATTTGTGGTTAAACTTTTTTTTTTTTGTCTCACACCCAGGTGCCGATAATGATTCTGTGTTGAATTATTTATTAGTTTTATATGGGTCAATATTGCTATTCACCAGAATATTGATCCAGACAAATATCTAAGACAGTACTTAATGTGCTTGTTTGTGTGAGTGACCCACACCGCCTGTGTGTTGGCGTGACTTCAGAGTGGCGCTTTATTGTTATTTATTAATATATTTGTATGTTTTTTTTATTCAGTGTGTGTGTGTGTGCGTGAGTTAAGTAATGTTTCCTCTCTCCTGGCCAGGTTCTTCAGAGTGTGAGTGGTCAGATTCAGGTTCTGACCTGAGGCTGAGGAAGTTCCCCTCGTTGCTACATGGCAAGCGTTCCGCGCCGGAGCTTCCGCTGTTGCCCCCGGCAAGCCGCCGCGTCGACCACACCAGCCCCGCCAAGCGAGACGACGCCCAGCCGCTCAAACGCAAGCCTCAACCCAAGCCCCGGCCCTCGCCGCGGTCGCCGCGGCGATTCAGCTTTGACCTGAGCGCAGGCTCGGGCCTGGGAGGTTTCAGCGAGGAAGAAGGATGGACGCGCCGCCGCAGCGAGAGGATATTCCTGCACGACGCCACCGCCTCAGCCAATCAGGTCTCTCCGGCGGCCTCTGCCAGTCAGAGCTCCCCGTCCACCTCTGTGCCGCCACTCACCCCTAAGCCCGTCTCCAGGACCAGGTCCACCCCGGCCTGCAGGGAGGGCAAAGACCTGGGGAAGGTGCGTCAGTAATGGCTGACTGTATTGGCCTCTATGCTACCTTCTAGTGTGTGTGTGTGTGTGTGTTTGTGTGTGTGTGTGTGTGTGAAGTACGTCAGTAATGGCTGACTGTATTGGCCTCTATGCCTATGCTACCTTCTTGTGTGTGTGTGTGTGTGTGTGTGTGTGTGTGAAGTACGTCAGTAATGGCTGACTGTATTGGCCTCTATGCCTATGCTACCTCTGGTGTGTGTGTGTGTGTCTCAGCAGGGCTTCTTAGTGCTTCAGTCACTGCAGCAGTCCCCTGCTGTCTGTGCCATGTTGTTTACAAGATAGGACAATGGCAGCCTGGCACTGTGTGTGTGTGTGTGTGTGTTTGTGTGTGTGAGCATATTCATCTGGGTTCGTTTGCATATAAGTCTGGCCAAAAGTTAGTTGTGTGTGAGTGTGTGAACATGTTCATCTGTATATAAATCTGGCCAATAGTAATTCGTATACGTGTGTGTGTCTTTTCTAACAGAAAAAGATGCAAAAGGACTCCCCACATACAATGAGCCCACCTGCTTTGTCTAGTCCAATCACAGATAGTCTCAGCCCAGTTCCCAAGAACCAATCAAAAGCCAAGGCAAAGCCCAGAGAGGTCAGTGAGTTGATATTTTATTAGTGTGTTGATGGTGATTATCTAAATGGAAGAAACAGATATCAATAAAACTGGTAATGGTGGGGTACAGTTACACTCAGTAGATCATGTCCTTCGTCACATAGAGGCTATACTTATAATACATTCAAGGTCATGTTAAGGATATTATGACTGGATGGATTTATTCCCTGATTTAGTATTAATCTCTAATAGGTAAAACACGATGTGATCACTTTGATAACTGTGAAAACCTTATATAGTTTGTTTAAAGGTATAGTACCCTTTTGTCAGATTCCACCAAATATCTCCCGTCTATCTAACCGTTTTGTATTTGCTGAAAATATTATTCTAGACAGCCCTGGCTTTGTAAACACTGTACATACAAAAACAACAATATCCTAGCCTTCTCAATGCATGTCCAATATGTGGGGCGGAGCTTCTGAGGAAGCAGCTTATGGCATTGAAGGGAGCGGTGTTTTTATTTGAAATAACAACAAGCTTTCTTGCTTTAATTCCAAATGACTTACTATACCTTTTAAAGCTGTTTTTTTTTTTCTTATGTTGTTTTTCTTCTAAGAACTGTGTTGTCTGATATATTGATGTATGACATCAAGTAGGCGTTGTTATTACATCATATTTCTGTATGCAGTAGCTGCAGAGTGGGCAATTACTGAGCCAAATTACTTAACTAGATCAGAGGTGCGTTCAGATGCAAAAATATTAAAACTATTTGCATTGTGTTTGCCGTGAACAACAGCAAATGGTTTCAGGAGGTAGTTCTTGGCAAACACACGTTGAAGCTGGACGAATGGTGACGGATTAAAACTAATATTTATTTAATGTCTACACAAATCGTTCAAAATTCAAAGCAAACATGTTTGTCACAAACATCCGTCACTGTTCGCCAATTCTGAACGCACCACACAGGACCAATGTGTGGAAAGGGTTTTCACTATAGTTTTGTGTGTGTGTGCAGCCTTCGCGGGGGGCGGTGAGCCGTCTAATGGAGAGCATGGCAGCAGACGAGGACTTTGAGCCCAATCAAGACAGCAGCTTCAGTGAAGACGAGCTCCTCCCACCTCGCAGTAGCAGCCAATCAGAGAGCACCACCGCTCCTGGTCTGTGCACGCCCATTCCACAACGCTCCCCATATAGTTCTAGATTTACACTGTATGCATTGAACTACGTTGCCGGTGCATAATTAGATCGCACGTCTACCGACTTGTACTAATATCACTGTTGTTGGCTTTCAGCTCTGGTGCAGTGTGTGTTGGACAAGGACTCTCTGGTGGATGGACTGAGGGTTCTGATTCCCATGGACGACCAGCTACTGTACGCTGGACACGTCAACACTGTGCACTCCCCTGACATGTGAGTGAGCACATATAGAGCAGCCTCGCAAGAGCTTCAGTTTTAATTTCGCCGTGAGAATCAGTCTGGAAAGCCCGGGAATCATTTCGAATGTGTCCGAGTAGCAACTGAACTTTCCAATCAGCGTCGTGTTGATAGCTATACGGGCGTATTATTATTATTTTTGTTTAAGTACCTGCCCTTTACAAACAGTTTCAATGTACGGCTCCCCAGATGGACTTGTGACTACAATGAATCTGGCATGTCAGGTTACATATATAGACCCAGAGCTGAAGTTATGCAGGGAAGCTCTCTACCTCCTCAGAGCCCAAGCGGTTTTGTTCTAGAGCAGCTGGCCAAGCACTCTGAACTATTCCGTAGCCTTGTTTTGTGAGTTTGCCTGGCCTTTGCTGCTTTCTACGTTACTACTAAGACTGGGGTTGTGGTGGGGGAAGTGGGGGGTGTTGGGAGACACACAATGAGATCCACACATAAACACTTGACACGTGAACGCACACATGAATAGACACCCCCACGCAAACTCATTCGTGAATGCACCCATGCGGGGAATTCTTGACAGTTGGCTTCGTTTGGGGAATTGTCACATATCTTGAAGCTTTTACACGATAACGTAAGCCGTGTGGCTGCTTATCAGAGCATCTTAAATGACTCTGGATTTAGTAGTATTTCAATGTTTACGTGTAGGTAGTTAGTATATAAAAAAAACGATGTCATAAACAGCTACGACAAACAGGCCAGCAGAGCTATAGCGTTAAACATGTGTTTCTTGTTATCCTGTCACACTGGAAACTCCCTAAAGCTCAGGATACGCATGACAGGCACCGTTCCTAGGAGATGCCTGTCTGACTGCATATTTAAAACCACTCGCCCCCTTGCCCTTTCACCTCTTGGCTCATAGTGTGTTTTGACTTTTGACCCTCTGTAGATACAGCGTGGTGGTGGAAGGCGAGAGAGGGAACAGGCCGCACATTTACTGCCTGGAGCAACTGCTGCAAGAGGCTGTGAGTCAACTGGTTGTCTGTTTAATGTGTGTGTGTGTGTGTGTTTTTTTGTGTGTTTTGTTTGTTTGTTGTGTGTGTGCACGAGCGCATCACTATTCCTATAATGCAGCTCATTGTCAAGGGGACAAATTATAGGCTTCAGGCATGATACATTAGCCTACTAAAAGTTAGCTTTTTTTTATTAAGTAGTCTTAATGTCAGCCCTGCTTGAAGACTTAGAGTCTCGTTTGAACTCGGTCTTGACATGGACTCAAATGTCTTTGACTCGGTCTTGACATGGACTCGAATGTCTTTCGACTCGGTCTTGACTTCGACTCGACTAGTCCTTGTCTTGGACTCGACAACGGTGGTCTTGACTACAGCCCTGCCTTCTTTCTAGTATTAAGGCCCAAAAGCAGTGTTTCCAAATTAGAACATTAATATGTGTCTGTCTGTCTGTCTGTCTGTCTGTCTGTCACACCCATACACACATGAAACGGTGTCAGGATATGTGATCCCTTGTGAGGAAAGTGGGTCAGCTGTGGCTATTGTGTCTGTTAGCATGTGTAAGTGTAACTCTTGTTCGCTCTGTGCGTGTAGATCATCGACGTGAAGCCACCGTCCGCACGGAGCCTTCCGGAGGGCTGTCGAATCGCCGCCTACTGGAGCCAGCAGTACCGCTGTCTCTACCCGGGCACTGTGGTGAACGGTGCGCGCATGCACGCACACACACACACACATGCTTGTATTTACACAGTGATCCAGAACCTCAGTGTTCAACTCTGGATTACATTGGAAAATGGCACAATGTTGCCATGTTCTGTTAATCTTAGATTGTTGCCACACCAACCAGCTATCGCTGCACTGGGAAGCAAAATTTTTCACTGTCAAGAATGCACTCCTGGGGTTTGCATGTTGATTGTGATTAGATGTGACATCCAGACTAGTACATGCATCAAAATATGATATGAAGTGCTTGACAAAAACCTAGTGTGTTTAGCAAAGGACAAGACTCTCACAAGATCTTAACACATGGAGACACGTGTAGAGTAGAGGTACATGTACACGTAATTAAAACATATATTTTAATCTTCATTTCATCTTCATTTTAAAATGTAACTTCCGGAAAATGCTGCCCCATAGTCAGGGAGCTGAGTCAGGGGAGGGGAAGGTTTTGACGTGTGAGTGGACGAATGCTGTTGGAAACCAGCCACGTCCAGGCAGATTTTCAGTGGATCTGACGTGTAGCGCTAGATTAGATTTTCACACCATAAATTCCCAATTTGAATAAAAATGGGAGTTTTGTACAATTTTAACCAGCCTTGATGCCTCTTCACCATGCAGTCTTATTCTTTAGTTTGCAGCTCAGAAAAGCACTATTTAAAGTGCAGTTACACTTTAAACGGCTCTAGTGTTTTTAATCTCCTTTAGTTCATTACTGATAAGCCGTTGGCAACTGTACTCGGTCACGTGAAACCGCCTATCAGTACAGGACACATGGGGTTTTGTTTAGGTTGTGTATCTGTGGTTTCAGACATTTTGTTTGGTGTGCAGGAAACTCAGATGTTGAAGATAACGATGATCTGATCACCGTGGAGTTTGACGATGGAGACACGGGTCGCATCCCACTTTCTCACATCAGGCTGCTACCGCCCGACTACAAGATTCACTGTGAGCTCGCGCAAACACACACACAGCTCTTTGTAGAGACTTGTTAAACATTCCATGTTGGCCTGGTTTTAACCTCTTCTGTTCATGTACATTAATAGATTTAAGATGATATTTAAGCAGTATATCAATATCAATCAATATCTCGATGTTTTTGGGCTGAATGGCGATACACGATATACAGTATATCGCGATATGTTGTATTGGGTAAAGTGTAAGCCAAATACATGTGAGATGTCAGACGTATGCCTTTATTTATAAGTATTTGATAAAAAAAAAAAGTGCGTATGGTTCCTCTGCCTGTTTTATACAAAGTTGATCAAAACTGAAATGAAAAATTACGCAAATAAACGTATAAACTCTCCAGTACGCTAGTTGTCTGATATAAAATGTACTTAACAGGTTTTTCCTGCTGAACACAGCTTTTGAAAATATCAAATGTAAATCTTAATAAAATATAAATATGTACTGTACACGTCTGAGTACTATTCAGTTGTATAACTCATTAACAGACAGAGAGCACAATCGCTGCTGTGGCCCTCTTATAATAAGGCCTGCACCAGAAGAAGACTTGTGACTTTGAAGTTGAAGCACATACAGACGGAAATGGACGTCCTGCTAAGCTAACAAATGAGTCTAAGCAAATATGTATTTCAAGCAAATATTTTAGTTACACTTAGTTGTATGGGGAACTGTTTGTGCACATACCTGACATGTATGTACAGCTAATCCGCATAGCCAACAGAAATAGCAGATTAAACCAAATGTATTTGCATTGTGCAAAGTCGCGTTCGCAGAATAATATATGTGCCTTTATAAATTAAGCGTGCAAATCGCTTTATCTTATGGCAGAAGCGATGGACTTCCAGTCTGTATTCCACTGTACATCCACCACAAGGTTCAACACAGTCTGCCGTTGTCACTGTTGGAAATGATGTAAACGAGTGTTTTCCACACTTGTTGCAACATATTGCACTCAACATATTAACTGCTGCTCATCAGATAGTTTAAGCCCGAACCATCTCAATATGATTTAGCCATTGTTTATCTCCTGACAAACCGGTTGCGTGTTGATGTCATCCTTCATGGTGCACTCGCTAATGTGTTATGAGTGGGGGTGGAGTTAGGTCAGGCGTAGTAAAGCTGGAAAACACGCAGCACTATTTGGCTTCGGGTAAAATAAAAAAAAACACACATTTCACAGAAGTCATACACAGTGAACTATCGTGAACTATGAAGATTCAGTCATGGTCAACATGTGGCAATTTAAATACATAAATAGTAATTTACTACATCGCGTGTAGACCATGACCGGTACATATAATGTATCGCCAACCCCTAATTTGAATGTAATTAAATTGTTTCCAATGTTAATTTGGAAAGGTAAAGTTTTAAATTAGAACCACCCTTGCAGGCGCTGAGCCCTCCCCTGCGCTGCTAGTGGCCAGCTGCTCCAGGAGGCGTGCCCGGAAGTGCAGCAAAGAAGACAAGGAGGCGGGGCTCAAGAATGAGGAGGTGGGGCCTAAGAATGAAGAGGCGGTCCCTAAGATCAAAGGCAAACCTGGCCGCAAACCCAAAGCTAAACCTGGTGAGCCAGTCTTATAACCCCCAGTTAATGCATCGTTTTAGATACCATTCAGAGTAATGCAGTTTGTTTGTGCCAGTGGGTCACTTAATTAATTTAATCACATTATTTATTATACATTTGTAAATTAGGATTTGGGTTGTGAGAACGGTTTTATTTAATCAAACATGTCACATCTATTGGTAAAATATGTGGATTATTTACTCAATCACAAATGCAGATTTCTTCATTTTTTTATTATAGTGGTCTAATGGGAGGGTTAATTGCACTGACTGATTTAATGTAATAATGCTACCTAGAGTCTTAGTTTAGTCATAATTGGTGAGAGCTTTAAATATTTAAGTTAAGTCATAATTGGTGAGGGCTTTAAATATTTAAGTTAAGTCATAATTGGTGAGAGCTTTATATATTTAAGTTAAGTCATAATTGGTGAGAGCTTTATATATTTAAGTTAAGTCATAATTGGTGAGGGCTTTATATATTTAAGTTAAGTCATAATTGGTGAGGGCTTTATATATTTAAGTTAAGTCATAATTGGTGAGGGCTTT
>JAODOY010024299.1:0-48260 GCA_025399855.1 Forbesichthys papilliferus
CGCCCCGGACGCCCCCCCCCCCCCCCCCCCGGTCAGGGAAGCCATTCATTAATTGCCATACAAGAACGAGCTGTTGCCCCCGCTCACAGGCCATGTAACACATTTTCCCACATATTGTCCATAACCCCTTCCCAACCAACAACACAACAACACACCTGCAGCTGCTGTTTAACTAACCTCCCACCCTCAACACACACACACACACACATGCAGTTTACAAAGCCTGGCCCAGACCACCAGGCCAGCTGACTACTGGCGTTTACTCACCCTTTTTCCCTCTTTGCCCGGTTCCCCTGGCAAGCCAGCTGATCCCTACGGGGCGAGGAGAAGCATGGTGGTGAATGAGGGTCGTAGACTCATTGACGGTTGGCAATGCAGGAACGCTTTACTACTCGCTGTTTGTAAAAACTAATGCAGACAGATGTTGGCGCCACATGTTCTCAGCAGACCATCGGATTACTGGTGGGCTCGTTTGCAGAGGCGCACAGGGATGCAGCTGAATGTACTTCAGCGTTGTGTGCCTTAGCTTGTTAGGTCTTGTTTATTAGCTATTGGTGAGTTAGCAAGATGCTGTACGGGAGGTTGTTATACACCAATGCCTTAACACTGCACTTCTTAGTAAGCGTTGTGGTTGAATTTGGACATGATATGAACTTTTAAATGCAAAGTCAGTTACTGTATTACCTTCTCTCCTTTTTCTCCAGGTGAGCCCTAGTGGGAGGAAATACATTTGGAACCATTTGAAATAAACACGGAATCATGGATAACACAGTATATCACCTTCATTTTATAATTTATTAAATCTTCAGTAAGCACATTGGTGAAGACATACCTGGTCACCTTTGAGGCACTCCTCGATCTGAAAACAACCCAAAAATAGTTTCATTTTCAGTCATCATGGAAACAAGATACAGTAATGCACCAGGAGTGTACCAGACTATGATTTACTATAGGTGACAAACTGGTATCACAAATGGTCATGAGACAGTAAACCTTGGCCCTTGTGACCCAGGGAGAAGTTAGGGCAAGATTGTTAGATCCCCCCGATGGCCTGTTGTCCATTGTCAGTTAAAGGCAGACACAGTCATCTGTTCACATGGCCATAGACCGCATCTCATGTTTCAGATACAAGACAAATAATTGGTGTCCTTTTCTATTGGCAGCCAAGTGTCAAACACTGTTGCCTTTTCTTGGAAACAGCTGCAGAAATAGGCATTCACAACATTAGTGCCTAACACGAAAGTCAAAGCGCCTCATGCAAAGTAAAAAAAATAAAAAAATAAAAAAATAATCTAAAATTTTACGAGAAGGCTGTCATCTTAAAGATATTTGTGGAATGCTGACAAAAAAGCCTCTGACAGCACCCTGTGGCACCCTAAAACACCCCTTGATCTCTCAGTGTTTCAATTCTTTCAGTAGTACATTGTTCGCAGTGCTCCATACTGGGCGACTTGACCTTGGCTTATATGCAAGGAACTTCAGCGTACACTTGCAGTAAATCCTCACTGGCGCAACAATCACCTTCCAACATTCACCGCTCGCCATCACTGCAATTCATTCTGACATGACGGGAGAGGTTTCAGTAAACCAATAGTCATGTTCACTCCTAGGGGAGAGATGTTTGGCATTTCTGGTTGTCCTTATAAAAGTAAAATTAGCATGACTGAATAGCCAATGGATGGTGGCGGCCTTCCATGGGTGTTGTTAAACATTTTGGTGACATAAAAGGGGCAGGCCAGAAATGGTAGGATACCATCTTTTTATCCCTTCACCGCTCATGGAAACTGGCAAGCGAATCCCCCCGTGATGTGAGGAAAATTAGCTAGCCGTGCCCGCAGTATACTTTAAATATCCACCTCTCATCAACTCCCCTGTTATAACGCAGTGTGCGTGTCAGTGTAAATGTTCAGCCCACACGTGTATACTATTGTATCATTTAATCCGTTCATGCTAGCATATGCATCTCTAATTAAAGAGACACATGTGTGTTATACGTGCACATGTAGGGTTATGCTCTACTTATAATGGTTTTAAAACATACAAATACAAACCTACAAATGTGCATAGAGGCCTGCCCAATTATTAGGATAGCCTGCATATAGCATAATGTACAGTAGTTCTACATGATGCAGGTCAGGTCCAATATGATTCCTGTAATATTGTAAATGGTAAATGGACTGCATTTATATAGTGCTTTACAGTATTGCCTCACATTTACATATTCACACAAACATTCATACACCGATAGCGATGTCAGCCATGCATGGACACACCTGACCACCGGAAGCAGTTAGGGTTAGGTGTCTTGCTCAAGGACACCTCGACACTAGATGAGGAGTTAGCAGGGTTCAAACCAGTGAGCTCTTGCTCACCTATCGCCCCAATCTGGACAGCTCCCGTAACAAGTAGTTAAATATGCTCTTTATTAACAAGCAAGTTACGTGCTGCTTTGGGAAACAGGCAACACAAGTCTGTCGCAGCTAACAGACAGTCAGACAGTCTTAAGGCAACGTTCAAGTTGCAACCTGGGAAACGGGGCCCAGATCATCTGTCACACCTGCGGCCAAATCTGTTTGAAAAATTTTTTTTTTTTTTACACAAATATTATTTGAGAGAATGAATGGTGGATATATGATGTTTTAGACAGATTCATCAAGTCTGACATATTTCCAAATGTGTCAAACCCTTTTCAGGTACAGTATTTTACATTACAAAATTTGCTTTACAGTAGTCTCGATTACAATAATAATACATTATTAGATTTATACAATATAATATTAGATACACCTTCTTGGTGGATCTATGGGCTACATAAAATACTGCATTAAAGGTATGGTCAGTCATTCTTGCTAACTTCAAGCTCAAATCAAAACAGCTTTGCTCTGCAGTCCTCTCACACGTGGAAATGCATTGTGAAGCAAAGTGTAGTATTGCGTCTTTGTTGATACGAGCAGTGTTCGCCACTTTGTTTATGTTCCTACTTTTAGGAGCCAGGGCTGTGTAGAAGTATCAAATTATTTTTTCAACACGCACAGAGAACGGTAAGCATATTAGCTTACATTTATTTAGCTTGCAATAGATGACTCGAAATCGAAAACTTAACGTTTTTCTTATTATGCTATAAATAATGCCATTAAAAGAAGCTACAAAGCACTGATCCAGGGGACAAGCCAGCTCTTACAGTATGTCCATCCCCAGCCTAGGATATAGAGCCCTATTTCTTTGCCTGGCTGCTTTGCTATATCCAACCTGGCCCAAAGTGAAGCTGGCTGCTGAGCACTGTGTATCCATGAGTGCTCACACCACAGCGGTAATGTAAATGAACACGAGACTGCTCAACCCACCTCCTCCATTTCCAAGGAAAGGAGCCAGATATTTTGTTGTTATTTGACGCTGAACCTGCTCAGCTAAAAGACTTAGTCATACACTAGTTAACATGTGAAAGATGGCCATTGTGGCCACATACATATGGACACCTCCCCTCTGCTCTCTCACCCATACAAGTGGTGTAAGGTGGTACTTAATAGCATCATGTATACTTACAGTCAAGCCTGGTTCACCCACCACGCCTATTATTTATCATGACCAACTGCCAAAACAAAACACTAATATCTTTAAAGAGACTCTCCTCAAAAAAGCATTGCCCTCCACACACACATATAGAGTAGCTCCAACCATTCCCTACCCCTCCCCTTTCATTCCCAACTGCAGCGTCCATCCGACGCATAAGCAAACTAAGCAACTGCTTACTGTTTACAACTGTTTTTGTTCTGTGTTAAGGCTATAGGCTAGTGTGTTGCTTGTATAGTGTATGTTGGTAAAATAAACCCATTTTGTTCCGCCAACTAATACAGTACTAATACAGCATTTGTCTTGGAGCAAATGTACTTATTTCAGGAAACATTCCAGTAAATAAGTGTATATGAATGAATTAAAATAGTTTATTTTGGTAATTTGTTCTGAAACGTTATGTACAAACATTCTGTACATAGTTTTCAAAAATAATGATTTAGCTTTACATTTTATTATTGAACTATTATCATCTTGAATGTTTTTCTTGGTGTTTTTGTTTGTTTTTAGATTTGCTTTTATATAAATAAACTTTACTAAAGATGGTAAGCCTACTGTTTATTCATGTGGTTTTATTGTATAATTAGTATTTTTTTTATCGTAATTGATTGTTCTTGCACATATGGAAAAGCAATTAGGTTAACTTGCATTGTGTACTTGTTTATATAATTTTTCAGTACACCATGTTCCATAGTCTTTATCACTTAGTGCTGTTACCATTTTGAAATGTATCTTAAGTGCAAATGAACACCAGATTAGTATTGTGAGTTTGTTACCTTTTTAGATTAAATAAAATACAGTAACGGTAAAAACATGACAGGCTGACATTGGTATGAGGTAAGCGACACAGCTATAAATAATTAGATTACAGGGGCCTCTCTCACCATGGAATTTCTGGAATATCATGGACTTTTAAGAGTCTTTTCCAGACATAGAAAGTGAAAGAATCTTATCATTTGTTTGGGTCAAGCCAGGAAAAATCTGGTAATTTACAGTGTATAGAGACAGAGCGCAATGTGTCATACTCTGAAAAAAACCATGCCCACCGGGGGAAACCATTCTCAGCGCTCTATTGACTTTGCATTGTGTTAAGATAAAATAACTTAATTTATTTGGTTGGAACGCTGCTTTGCCGAGTTTTGATCCAATTCACCCACACCCGCAAAATTTTCTGATAAGTTTATCCGAACCTGCCTGACCTGCGGGTCAACCCGTGGTTTCCACGGGTTACAGATTGGCCCGCGCATCACTAGTGTGAACCCTGACATTAATGAGTGTGTTACATTTACAGTAGGTATGTGAATGATCAAGCATTGAAAATAGTGAATATTTTTGTTGGTGCTGCAGAGGCGGTGGGGATAACCAAATCAAATTCTACTTAGGTACCCTTTAAGGCTTGGGCTGGCTCTGCCCAAGTGAGTATACATATATTATCAGGGTAGGTTCTTAAGGCACTGCATCACAATCAAGGATTTCACCTTTAAATGTGCACATGTTCCGTGGGCTGAATTAGCAGATAAACTATTCATACCATAGTATTTAGGCATCAGATCATCACAGAAAAATGCCTTGTTCAAGATTCACTTATATCATCTACTGTGCATCAGAAAAATATGTGTCCTGCCCAATACATGAAGCTTAACTGTATTAGACATTTTATTTATATTTCTATACAAAAATTAGTCCTGGGTGACGCTATTAAATGTGACAGGCATTAAAGCCAACATGCATACCTACAATACCATGTAAAGGCTTTGCAGCATTAACAGTGGACAGGTACAATAACATGGTTTGGTGACTCACTGAGAGCCGGGGAAAGTCATTTGACAATAGCATGCCTGAACATTACCAGAGATTTGGCATTCCTTATATATTGCCTCAATTGTCTTTGTCTTCTGTGATAAAAACACATACAGAGCCACCGCTATTCCACAATTTTTCCAAAACTCTATCCCGTTTCTGTACATTCCCCACAGTGCTGAATAAAGCACTGGACGAGTGAAGAATCTCAGCAATACCCTGTTATCTGATGTGGGTGAGGACAGAGAGAGTTCAGATATATTTGGTTGTCTAAATGAATGTCACAGCTAAAATATTCCTCCTATGGGATATTCAGGGACTCATTACTTTATGCCTCCAAATCTGCCTCCCGCTGTCACTTTCAATACAAACAAACTCACCCGATACCCAGCCCCCATCCAAGAAAATACAATAAAATACCCTGTGATTCTGTTGTTGTCTCCACAGAAACACAGAGGCCTCATTATGACTTCAAGGCTGATAGACATTGCCAGGTTTCTACCAATAGACAACACAAGGCTAATTACAGGAAAACATCTAATCTCATATGTGGCGAATAATCCCACTGTTAGATTAAAAGGACACTTTATAAAGACAATAGGCCTTGAAGTCATTTTCTGAATTGAAACAATACATTTATCTCAAACGCTGGATCAAAACTAGTTAGGATTCCTGTTAGGATTAGCAAATCCAACATGTGTTAGCATGTAGTACTGGTTGTTGGCCTAGACTTTAAGATGTACAATGCAGGAGATATACATGTGAGATATAGTATATTGTACATTTTTGAGTTCATAGCAAAACAACCATCTCAATGGAAATACAAATAAATACAAATAAATACACTTTAAACTCGATGGAAAACGACAGCGCTGTACGGTACACGCCATTAGGATAAGGCTGTGGGGATGATATGTTGAACATTTCTGCATATTAGTGATAAATAGCCACTTTATGTTGGAGAGGCAGTCATTACAGCACTTCAAAGAGATGGACTTGGGTTATAGCGACCCATATTAAAGCTCAGGCAGTCAAACAGATGAATTAGAAAAACATAATGATAATGAATTAATTAATGAATAATAAAAAAAGGAGTACCACAATGTAGTACTCCTTTTTGTAGGTCACTTACTTTGTCTCCATTGGAGCTAAGAGTAGGTCCTGGGTCACCTTTCAAACCCTGGGAATACAAATTATACAACACATACTGAGACATATTTCTTATCAGCAGTGTATTTGTTATGTTTTATCTCGTTCTCATTGTTGGACAGAATATCCCGTGACTGTGATTGGTCAGTGTGCCATTTCTAGACAAGGTCTGCAACAGTGTCTCTGAGCGGGCCAGTATTTCACGCAGGTGTCAGATTCTCATACCTGTCACTGCTAGTCTTTGAGAATAGACTATATAGTGTCAATCGCCAGATACTGTAACTCATGCACCAACATTCTGCTGGAGAAAGACACTCAATCAGCTGATTACGCCATCCAGTCCCGCTCTCATACCCTCTCGTGCCATCCCTCATCCCACTTAGTTTTGGGCAAGGACTGTCATTGCCTTTGAGCATTAAGTGGAGGACCTTGGGTGGGGTGGTGGGATTGAACCGTGCATGCTCAGGGCAAAGTCAAGCCTCACGGTTGCTGAAATGCAAAAAAAGCCACTGATAGCTGATGAATGAGGCTTGACACATATTGACAAGCAGCATTTACAGCAGGCTTTGTTAGCAGACACATTTGGGCCAGTGGTAACAACTCTTAGGGGGACACAGGATAGAAAAAGAGGGTGGAATGTCAGTAAAATGATTCAGATATGACTAATATGTTTCTTCTTATGTGCAGGTGTCTCTTGAAAGTTATGACAAAAATAAAACAGTTTAAGAACAATGTAACATAGTAGGTGACATACAGTAGCTACTCTACTCTATGTGACATGACATTTATCATGGTTACCAACTGTGGGGAACCTGTCTCAGTGTTCATAATAGGGACACTGACTCACAGCTACATGTAAAAGCTAGGCTCTTTATTCCATTCCAGTCTTCTGTGGGGCAATCTTAACATACTTTGTTACATGAGGCTTTCTTTCATTCTAAATCTACTGCTAAATCTACTGTGCTAAAAAAATGGTGCTGGCAAAGCAGAACACAGGATTAATTTGATTACAAAGACGATAACTGTGACATCAAACAATTACCGGATTTTACTACGTAAATAAATCCCATTCTTCGTCTTCTTCTTATATTTGCATATCATAGCTTTATTTACATGGTGATTTTTGCAGGGTCTGAATTGATTCTATATTTGAAAATGTACTTTACATTATTTAGATAATTAAACATATTATGTCATTCAAATATTGTTTCTTATTGTTACATTATTTTATAAAACACAGCAAATATAAAAGTAAACCTATTATGTGCGTCTTATGATCAGAAAAGAGTGTTCCCTGTCTCATGTTCATTGTGTATTAACTATTGCAAGCCTTTCCATGGCTCTTTGATATTCATTCATTATAATAAAACAGCAACTTGAAAATCAATGCTTGCTTAATTGCTCTCTTTAAAGAGCTTTAGGAAAATGGCATCCCAGCTGAAGGTATAAAAAACCTAGAGGCCTTTTGCAAAATCTGAGATCATTAAAGGCAGCAATGATAAATCACCTGATCTAGTACTAAAATGCTGTTGTATTATGCAAAATAATGAAGTAATAATGAAGATTATTTCTGTGATTTCCTTGATTTACTACTGCATTAGATATTACTTGATTTAGGCTATTGTTTGACCATACTGTGCAACTTTCTACACATTTAAACGGTTGAAGGCCTGGGACTCAAACCATTATTGCAATATAAAACCAACTTTTGACTTTCTGGAATGAAGAACTGGCAGGGAAGCAAGGTATATGTTCTAAATAAAATGTGCTTTACTTCATAAGATGTAAACCAAATGTCAAATCAAATGTAAACATTTTATGGAACCAGTGCTGAAATAAGATACAGAAGATAAACATCTCACAGTTATGCTGCCAGGTAGAATAAATTAGGTGTTAATGTGGTTATAAATTACACTTTGATGTCAGTTCATATAAATTAGCCTGACCTTGACTTGAGTCTAAAAGTAAAGGATACCGGCTTCAACATAAATAAAACAAGAGTTAAATACATGTGCCAGGTAAGTGCCAATTCCTTTTTATATATTTCTATTAGTAGCACTGACAATGTATCATTGCTGGGAAAGCCTTCAATGTTCTGTTGACAGTGAAACCCATTAAAGCCACATACAGTGTACACACAACACATTGACCGAAATCTGTCAAATTAGTCACAATTAATACAAGTCTGCATTGAAAGCAATATTAGCAATTAGAATATGTAAAGCTAACAGTACAATATTCAGGTATTACAATAATCTTGCTCATCTGACTCAAACTGAAATATACTGTATATCTCCAAATATGTTTGCAGTTATTGACTGGGATTAAGCTTTTCTTGTAAAATGTTAATCGAACTCCCCCTTCCCAAGAAGACAACATCTAATGACCCCTTTAGGGAGAAAGCAGACTATGATGTTTTACCTTCCTAGCCTCCATTGCCTAATTTATAAAGTTGCAACTTCGGCCTGCGTCTAATGGAACAAGCAGGGACCGTAGTTGGGCCTGAGATGCAGACTGGAGTAGCTAGATAGATCGTTAGCTTGTGTTGTGAGCACTGGGCTTTGTTACAGGCGTATAGGATGAGATGAAGGGGAGGGTTCGGGGGGTTGGGAATAGGCCGGGGCCGGCTGTGTGCTTGTCGTTCTTGCAACACGGGGTCAGGACGCTGTGGGGAGCTGTGTACACTCGCCCGCTAATTACACACACCACTGTGTCTCGTCACTCCTATTGCGACGGGAGCCACAAGACAATCTGGCAACTTCCCAGCGCAAGACAACTAAAGCAAGCAAATAAACACAGCCAGAGAAGAGGGATTCACACATGCAGCCTAATTATGTTTACTTATGCCTCTTAGCAGCCAGAGCAGCTGTTGGTCAATGCCCTTGTCTACCAACAGCTAAAATGAATGAAGGTTGAGCTTCAATGTTTAGCTAAGCCAAAAAATGTGCTTTTCGCTATAAAGGCAAGGCCAAAATGAACGTGTAAGATTGGCGTATGTTTTCGGAGTGTTGTGGTGGAAAAGAGTTGATATGCTGAACGGAAGGTCTTTTAAAGCTCTGTGGAACAGGATCTCTAAGTAACATGGATATCTTGAGTGCCAGCCTACAAATGCCATTGAGGTTACAGCGGGAAATGCCTTTTGTGACTTTCCATTTGCTCAGCAATGCACAACCATGTACTGTACAGCCGTGTGCGTATAAGAGTAAATACAGTGAGAAAGTGTTGTGGGAAATACAGTATGTGTCGTAAAGACATTTATCTGTCAGCGTGACTAAATAGCATTTTTTACACCTCAGCAGAACAGAAATACAGCATTCAGGGGATCTTAACTTTGGCTGCCACAGATTCCCTCATAAATAAAAGTGTCTTAAGTGTCGTCAGGGTCACTTTTGTCACTTTTCCTATTCAAACATCATGTAACCCCGCGTCACTGGGATTGATTCCAGAATGACACGGAACACTCACACTGTCCCATCGGACTCATATGTGCAAAATGATACTAGCTCACATGGTCATACGTCGAATTCTGTTGTGTCGGGTGTCCACTCGAGCCTCAAATAACATACTAGCTTTAAAAACAGACTATGAGCAAACACATGGAAGCCTGATGCCAAGAATAAAAAGCCTTCTGAACGTTCAGTATAAGAACCGATTTCAGCATGCAAACAATCTTCAATTTACACTCCACACACATGCAGGACATACCCACGTTTACTTCATACACAGTAATATAGTGCATATAAACATCTATATCATTCACTATAACAAGATAGACCAATGACATTCAAATGAAGCAGAGCCAATTGCTTCCTGAAACACCAGATCACAATGCAAAAGCCTTGTAAAACACTAGCAGCAGCATCACATTGCTGGCATGAGAATATGCCATCACAGTGGAGCGTGCCAAATCCAGCCCAGCAAGCCACTGGTAGCCAATACATCTTACATTCTTAAGACCTTTTCACACATGCTGTTTATCCCTGTATTTTACAGGGACCGTTCCTGCATGAGATAATGTGTGAACAGGAACAGGGGTCGATATATACAAGTAAAATGTGTGAACAGGGCTTTATATACCTTCTTACTGTCTCTGACCTCCACCCATTACAGGTCTAAAATGACCACTAACGAATTATTGATCAAATAATGGTTAATATTGCTGCAATGAAGAAAACATTTTTTTAAAACAAATCTCATCAACTATACATGACTTAATTGATTGAGCAGATGCTCCTCTGCTGCGTTCGATCAGCAGTGAAGCTCTAATGGCCGTAAGTACTGAGGATAAGGGAGATGCCCATGACCAGTACGATATACGGGTTGGTCCAATACCAAACATGAGTAATCCTGCAGTCCACCACAGGACACCATGTGTCTTCCCAGCTTTCATTCCCGTGTTCTACACCTAAATGTAACAGACGGTTTGGGTCAAGATGCCATTACCGGAGTACAGCAGCGCCTGCTGCCTGATTTATGACCGTCCATCATTGATCGACCAACAGTCTGCACTAATTTCTAGGAAGAGTGATTGTGTCAGTTATTAGATGCTCCTGCACATTTCCCGAAATAGGGGTTTTAGAGAATAATACACGCAATGAGTATAAAAGTAAAGGACAGTGGTAATCATGCCACTGTTGGTGATAGCAGGAAAAATGAAATAGTTCATATATTATGATCTGAATATAGGCTAAAGAAATATAACATGGTTGACTTCTATTCATTCCATGTATTTAAAGGCTTGTTGCACAGTATTTCATTTTCCAAATGGCAATTTAGACAGATTGTCATCCCATGTTTTTCAGTTGGTGTTTCACATGCCCTTGATTGGCTATATACTGCAGTTTGAATGGCAGAAGGTCAGTGACCACTGGGTAAAATCCCAAAAATATGTCTATGCTTTTATACCAGATGTTTTCTTTTTTGGATAAATTACACATTTGAAAAAGGCTAGCCATTTCAGATAATTCCTGGACACCTTATACGTCCGTGTCATACATTTACGGAAAAACAAACCAAAAAGAAAACAAAAGAATATATTAGAAAATCAGATCCGATTATACAACTAAAACATTTTGAGAATATCCATTGAAAAATGTTTGTTCAAGAAACCACATTGCTTCACTTTTGCAAGGTTGAACCAACATCACACCACACCACGTAAGCCTATGACCGTATGAACTTATCCAATTATAGCACTAAATAGCACTTTATTTGAATTGCCTGTAGATGTACCAAGCGATATCTTTGCATCTGTGCAAATACATTGTAGTTCTTGATACACAAAAGCTACCTATCACCTATAATTCAAATCAGTATGTTGTAATTTTCCTAAAAAGCCCAATTTACATAAATATACAGATGCTTATGATAGGGAGGCAGAAAAACTCACAAATGTATGACTTTATAATCTCAGAATTATCAAAGTATTTTTCTCATAAATGTATGAAAAAGTTTTACGGCCATACCCCAGCTCCATTTTTTTTAAACCTTCTAATGGCCCTAAAACGCCACCATACCCTTCAGACAACACAACTTGAAAAACATAGACAATCTTTATTTCTTTCAGTTTGAAAGGAGGTCTAAATCAGTGTGCTACTTTGTAAAAGTCTTCAAAGTTCAACAAGCCACAGGAAGGATGGGTACGCCAAGGCTTACATGATACTCACGCGTCTCTAAGTTACCATGCACACACGTGGTATCCTAGCAACATGAATCATGCACTACATCCTAACGCTCTATAATTCACAGAAATGTTTGGCTCAGCATATTCCCGGTAAGACCTGCTTTCCTTTTCGTGTCTCTTCTCCGTGAACACTCAGAGCAACCATTAGGATATAGTGCAGCCCAACATCCTGCGCCAGGGAGGCAGATTTCCCTGGCAGATACTTGTCTATTCGGAGAGGAAATGGTAATGAAAAGCAGCTCTTTTATTAAGCCACTTTAAAATGACCATCTGCTCAGCTACCATACCATTATGAGTGAACAAACGCACTGCAGCATCAAACGTTCTTTGGTGTATTGTTCACTGACAGAGTCCTTTATTACGTTTCATGGCTGTGTATGCATTTTTAAGATAGGCCTACCGGTACCGCAATACCATGTCTTAATAACCCAATTCATCAGTATGCTGCGCCTTAGTCACCTATCAATTAGATTTGCTGCGACACTGCAGGCTATAGTGCTCTTAGATCCACTTTAGATATGACAGCCACCACATCGGCCTTGCTCTTATCCTAGGACATCTCATAGATGAAACAGAAAGTGAATAGCCCATAAGAATCGATTCCCTCACGAAACCAGATCGGACTGATGTGCTATGTATGGCGTATTTGTCAACTGTAGATAGTGGTGCATACCCTTTCTCCATCGATTCCCTTTTGCCCTTCTGGTCCAAGCTCTCCATGCAATGGTCAGATTTAAAGTTATAAGGATTTTTTTTTTTTATTTAAATTCTCAGCACTTTTTTTATTCCCACTCATAGAGATCCACTATATAAAATAATTCAAGTATGAAAATATTCTGCAACTTATTTGTCCCAGACCTACCAGACTAAAACAATATAAGAGGGTAATATGCAGCCAGACAGAAGAAAGATAGGAGACACACAGCCATATTGTTTTGTTCCCACATTATCATCAACAGTATTATTATTATTATTATTATTATTTTAAAAAACAAGTGCATATTTAATTTTGACAGAAATGTGCAATATTTTTACAATTCTCAAATCATCGCACTGAAGTTATTTGTGTAAATCCCAAACACAGTAGATCACTAAGAGATCCAGTGAATTGAGCTAAGTGATGCAGTATGCTCCTTCACACCCAATGAGCCAAAACTAAACACTGGTTTAGTTTTTCAGCACACACATAGTTTACCACATGGGTTTCACATTTTAATTTGACCCATATTACACTACTATGACATTCAATAGTATAATAAAGTATGTGTGTGTGTGTGAGGGGGGGTTAACTGATATGGTCTTATTTTCACATTTGTAGCATCTTAGGGGCTTATTTCCACAAATACCTTATTGGCTCCTCACAGCCTGCCTGCCTTTCCCTATTCCACACACGCTGCCAGCAATGTGTGAGGTGCCTTGGAACTAGTTGGCTCAGTTTGAGCGCAGCGGTAAACCAACCTATACAGTTTCATGATCTCAGCAGGCCAATAAAGCTCAAGCAACCTGCCATGTTATAAGGTGCAAGGGCAACCATTTCATTAGTCGCATGCTATTGACAGCTGCATAGACACGCTGGCTATTGCTACATGGCTGGAAAAGAGTCTAAATATTACATTTAGACAGACGACGAGAACCCTGATATGAGATAAAATATACAGTAGGAGCACTTTCTGCATAACATTAACCACGCAGCCGTTAAATCTTTGGCACACAATCTAAACAAGAAATACCTTATACCCCCCTGCC
Organism: Forbesichthys papilliferus; assembly: GCA_025399855.1. Taxonomy (NCBI): domain Eukaryota; kingdom Metazoa; phylum Chordata; class Actinopteri; order Percopsiformes; family Amblyopsidae; genus Forbesichthys; species Forbesichthys papilliferus. Next base: position 13,949 of record JAODOY010024299.1, read on the forward strand.
AGAAACATAAAATGACTTGTGTAATCTTTTCATGTGATAAATACCCCCTTTTATTCCTTACCCTAAAACCTTCTCTCTCTCTCTGCCTCACTAACACGCTCACGCACACACACGCACACACACACACACACACACACACTAGTTTGTACAAAAAACAGGTGCCCAGAGACACGTCTGGGAAAGCAAATGGATTACTGACAAGTAGAATTGAGTTTAGATGTAAAATACAGCATTGGCTAGATGGGGCATAGTAGTACTAGCATCAATCTCAGTGCTAACGCTGTTGCTTCCGATACATACTTTTCAAGTGCAGCGTTGTATAACCAAGCATCTTCACCGCGGCGGGATGGTGTCAATAAATGTTATTTCATATTCTATAGCTCAATATTTACGGGTCCCCTAAAAAGGGAGCTTATCATCTTATGCAGATATATATTCGGGATTAACACATCCCCGTCCTCCTCCACGCAAGGAGGAGGACAGTGTTTTATTGGCTAGGCGTAAATTGCAAACGATCTCCATTTGGCCAGCTGTGTGGGAGTGAATTAATGTTTTTGGTCTGGTTAAGAATGTAAACAGATTGTGATGGTGTGAACAGAATATTGGTATCAAATGAGAATTGTTTAAAAGTACACTGCTCAATTGGAGTTTCCGTTGTGGCTGACAACCGGAATCATGAGAACATTGTTGTTTGGATTGTTGCTTAGCTCTCCCCTAGCCATATGCTCTTTTGTTGACAGTTGTTTTGCTTATATGGTGGACAGATATAAAGCGAGAGCGGGGACAGATTTTGGGTTCGGCAGAGTGCATCGTTAAAATGCATCCGTTAGCCAATATGAAAGGCCCGCTCATGTACTCTGTCACTCATGCTGGATTCCATCTGCTACATGAGCAGAGCACCAGCACTGGGGAATTTGGTGATGATGTTTTCAAGTGGTCCGAGTGGCAGACACATGTGGCTACCCGATAGGCCATTTTCACCCGTCTTCAAAGGGATGCTGGAGGGCAGATATGGTTTCAACAGTGAGCTCCCCCTACCTTCTGTCCTGGGTTCCCCAGAGGTCCGTCCTGGCCACCGTCCCCCTGCGAAATGAAACCACACACACGCAACACTTAGTGCAGGTCTCCCACTGACACATCTGTGCCCCCCATGGAGGGCTTGTCATTTTTGCAGCCATCTTGCTTCTACAGCTGTTCCAGGAGAGACGCTTTTCTGACGCGACAGCCCGACAGGAAAGCTACGCTGTGCGATGAATGTAAAAAGGAAAAGAAAGGAAGCGGGCAAAAAGTGTGAAACAAGCTTTTCAGAGAACACAGACGGCATTGGCTGCGAGAAAAATAGCAAATGGTAATAGACTAATTAAACAGGATTCCTATTCAGAATAACACCTTCCTTACTTTTCAGCACACGGCTCGCCTGTGAATCTTAATCTGGCTTTTATGTGCGCGCAAGAAGCCAGCTATAGAACAGACTTCACCTTGCTGCAACCATTAACTATGGTGAGCACATTAGTCTAGACAATACGTGCACGCTTTCATTGATAAAGTTGTCAGCATTTCATCTATATAAAACACATTCCTCTCCAAAGAAGTGAACAATCCACCCCACCTCCCAAATGATTGTAATGAGCATGAGATAAGATGAACTGGCAACCGTGTATCCTCTAATTAGATTGCATCGATCCGTTTCTTCATGTGCAAGCGCCATGAATTCAGAGCTGCGTGTGTCATTCACATGGAAAAATATAAAGCTTAATGCAAAGCGCTATTGTACATATGAAGATGGACATTTCTCTCAGAGCTGAAATTTGCTCATTGCTACATTTTCCTATGTAAAGGCTTTTTTCGCAAGAAGGTAATCGCAATTCACCGACACTCAATGGAAAAGCGACAATTGAAAAGTTTTGATAGCAAATTCAAACTCTTGTGAGAGCTAGAAAACTACAGAATTCCCAGAATTAATTCATTTTTGGGCACAATAGGTGCAAATTGTATTAGACGCAACAAATCTGTAATAGGTACAAAACAAATGAAGGGTATTTTAGTAAAGGAGAGACCTCATAATTTCATCATTACGCACTTTTTTCTCTGTCTCTCTCTCACATGTACAGTGCATGGTGAAGTTGAATATCTAGTAATACTAGGGTTTATGTGCAAGGCCATAGAAAATGGATTTCCCTTCAAGTAAGCTGCATTCTTATAACCCACTACTTATCTGTTTAATTTCCTTGGGGACTCTGGATTAATCATAGGAGTTTAATCCTTTTGCCGTGAATTAGAATTCTCCATCCAAGTCTCACTATATTGCTGGGTAGTACTTTCTGTTGAAGTAATACAGTCGTAGTAATCCCTGCACACCTTCCTAGAAAGCTTTAGGCGGAGGTCACAAAGATTTGCCTGCGATTATTCTAATACTGTACATGTATACTAATGCTCCATGGCTCCAGTTGTATAGATGCCTATTATTTTAACTCCACTTATAAATGTGGAGTTGGGAGGTAATAATTGAAATGATGCCACTACCCCCACAATCGCCTTTTAAGCCTCATATGTAAAACATGCAAATGCTTTTTTTAAAGGCTACAATAAAATACACTGTACAGACAGTATAACCTAGCGGTTATGGTGGCTAACCTAATGTAAGGCCAACTATAAAGCATCCTTGAGCCTAGCCTAACCCCTACTTGCTCCTTAATTTTCCACTGTAAGGCTTTGTTCAAGTATAAACATGTTACTGTATTTAACGTGTTAGTTTGTTGCAACACTCTTCTATGTACTGTAGAACCAGAGCAAGCTAAACACATCATATACAGTACTGTAAACAGTGACGTCTTGAGATTTAGCCTTGACTGTCAATAGCCCACGTCATGCTTTCCCCTTTATTTTATTGATTCAATGTTCAGCACTATAATGGGATTTGATATGAATTCAGTTTTTCAGTTAAGTCACCAACACGTGCCAAGTATTGATTTGTTGACGACCTAAAATCAGATTTTAGGTGTTACTGGCAAGAGACACTGACTTGGAGCACACATGACATAGACTTCTGTGTTAATAAAAAACATAATAGAATATACTCTGGCTCAATAAAGCACAGGAAAATAACTGTCAAGTCATAAGTCAAGTCATGTTGTTATACTGTAACAACAATGAAAGAGCAGCCTATCCAATTAATAATCATTACTTGGGGCCATTTGGGTCGGTATATCGAGAACATTGTTCGGCTTGGGAGTACATGTTTACCGATGGTTTCTTGGGGGTGCCCTTAGGATTCTGTACAAAGCCTACAGTAGCAGTGGATTATTATCACCATTTCAAATAAAGCCAATAGCGTTGGAAATATTAATTAGGTGGGGGGGACGAAACTGTGAACAAAAGGTCTCAACTTTTAATCCTGTACAACTATGCACTACAAGGAACGCTAGAACACAATAGGCATAGTGTATGTGGCCTTAGCATCCTTGAAGTATTGGAGATTTATATCATTTATGGCTTCAGCACAACTGGCTTGCCACATGTTACACATGGTCATGGAATAGCCTACTGTATAAACACTGGTCAACATGCCTACATAGATGAATTCAATTGGTGAACATATTGCGACTTGTATGCAATATACAGTAGCATAGCGTTACAAACAATAACGGTAGACTACTTTCAAAATATTCAGATTTTAGACCTCGTCAAGATTATTCATCTTACTAATTGACTGGTTGTGTTTTGTTAATTTAATGGTCTGTGCTTGGCCCCATTAGTGTGTGTGTAGCCTACTATTACATTGTTCGGGTGACTTAAATCTAATCTAACATTAACTACCTAGTGAAAACAGTTGATAAAACAGCAGTGATGAGGTTGTCGGCTGTCAACGATGTAACGGAGGTCATTGATCAGTGGTTCAATGCACAATACTGACTTTGTGCATTTTACTGACTTGGCCGTGATCGACCATGCTGACGTCATGTGAATACTATGAATAGCTATATTTCTGTCTACTTCACTCTGATATTTCAGAACAATTATTTGAGAAATGTGGTACTATATCCTTTGGAATATCTCTCACTGTTAACATAAACACCATTAGCTATACATGCCAGGTGCAAATAGCTAACGTTACAGGACAAACAACAGTAACCAAGAGGGGTGGGGCATTGAATAGCGGACTATAGTGGACTTGCCAATGCTGGTAACATAATGATGGTAGTCAACATAGGCAAATAAACAAATCGTAACTTGGGTTAGGCTACATTGTAAGTGTTTATATACTGTATTTGTATTATTTTTCTCAAAAGTGGGGGGACAATTGATTTCCCTACAAAACTGGGGGATGTATACCCCATTCCTCCCCCACCTTCTGCTCCCCTGATTAAGGCAGACTTAGTATTGTAGTGACCCCTTTATGTGATGCAATTATTGTCTGATGCAATTTTACATCGGCCTATGTTCACATTAAGTAAGGCCTATGGTCATATTAATTACAGCCTATGTTCATGTTAAGTACAGCCTATGGTCATATTAATTACAGCCTATGTTCATGTTAAGTACAGCCTATGGTCATATTAATTACAAGCTCGTCATTAACCAACACCTCATATTCCCTCCCCAAACACACACACAAGCACACACACACACACACGCACGTATGCACATATGCATGTATGCATGTATGCACGCATGCACACACACAAACACTGTTGTTTGAGCTTGTCACTGCCAGATCCATTAGTAAGCGTTATAGGGGCCGATTACGGCACATTTGGATCCCATTAGTGCAATGTGATTCTCAGCTTCCAATAGATGTACATCATTTTATCTTTTCACTCCAAATATATGTTCTCCCAGTTAAATGATATTCGATTAAAAGGTGGGTTTTAATAAATGATTATACATTGAAAAAATATAAAAAATTAAGTATTACCTAACAAACCTAACAAGTATGTAAACTTCCAAATGTATACCTTTATTGCAGATCAATAATATAAGATTTAACATTAATAGTCCTCTTGCGAATTTAGCCTAGCTGTCTCAGAAGAGAGTTGCTGTAGCAAAGGTGTTAGAGTTTCAGAAGCAAGTGTTTTTTAGAGGCAGTTGATAGGTCCCTCATGCTTCAGTACATATGTATATGAAGAAACAGTGTTACATCATTGTTGCAGAACTGCCCTAACTCTAACTCTCACTTTCTTGCATGAATTCGGTGCTTGAGGTCCATAACATTTCTGTTGGATTAAGGATTTATCTGCCATTTGAAAATGTTAAATTTTTACTGCTTCCACATTTCTGTTGTAGGCTGACATTGAGTTCAGGGTCTTTGATTCATGCTTGGACACCTTCTTCATCTGGAAAACAGACTTTTAATTCTCTATTAAATTTACTTATTCTCCTGTCTTGTTTATTTTCTTCTGATTACAGTTTGCTTCATTGTGAACCCCTGAACACTGTTGTTAACCAAGTTCAAATGTCTGCTTAAATGTTCAGAAACAAAGTCGTCCATATGCTGGTTGTAGGATAAATACAAGTTTTGAAGATAAAGACCACTTTGTGTGTAACAACCATGGACGGTTTGTGCCTTAAGGTGATTGGGCGACGCACTGCCAAAGGGAGAAAGAGAGAGGAGGGAATTTCAAACTCAAACAGTGTACGCTATGGTAGCTGCCTGTCCTGCCTCTAAATATCTTAATCCAATCAGCGTCCAATGTTCCGTGGACTACGTATAGCCCCTTTTTGGGGCGATTTCAATATGGCTGAAAATCGTCCTGACTCTCAATCGCAATCTTTTTTTAAATGCAGGCTCTTCAATGCAATCTCTATGGCTTCCGGGAGTGCTTGCATTAACGTGTTTACGTCATACAAAACGTTCGTAGGTATCTGTCAGTGACGTACGTTGGCTACGCAACATGACCTAGAATGATTTGTCACCTCACATTATGGATAGTGTCTCAATCGTTCTGTCTGCATGGCTTGCGAAGTAGTATAATATTAATAATATTAATTGGTAGGATCGTCTAGTGTGTATGCAAATGTTCTTTTCCATAACCGTTTTGAACAATATCTAAACAGAAGCCAAACGTCAATGTTTTGCATTCACTTGAACCAAGGTGGCCGTAGAGACTAGGTAGCCTACTGCCGTACTGTAATAGAGATTGGGCGAGATTATTTTGCTGCACCTAATAACCATGAAAATAACATGACATCTGAATCAGACTATTATGAATTAATATATTTTCATTATCAAACTAAAATGTGTTTTGAAGCCCTCATTTTTTAAGACATTTATTTGATTAATTTGTAGGCTACTTTCCGGTTATGTTGACCACAACATAGAACATATAATTAATTAGTTTTGAAGAGCTCCACTGCATAAGCTTTTTAAGGGTTAAGTTTAGGGTTGGGTCAGAAATTGGTTAAATTCAGAGCTATGGCCCATTGGTGGGTTATTATCAGGTTAAGTGAAGGTTACATTTAGATTTAAATCTAGATTTAAGTCTATGTTGTGGTCCGGATAACAGGAAAGTAGTGATTAATTAAATTGTACAGCAGACATATCTGCTTGTTTATTTTAGCCTATATGTTGTCATCTAGGGGGTAGGCTAGTGTTTTGGCACTAGTGAGGTGACGAAACATTGTAGGCTACAATGCAATGTGACAATAGCTACATTAGTTGACTTAAAGCTATTAAGCAATTTCACTGACAATTCACAATAGGCTATATCTCATTGGACTGCTGGTTGCCTGTTCTTTGTGATGGATAAAATCTGATGTTAGTAGCCTATGCACAGCCCTGCCTCTGTAAATAGTAACACTAACAAAGTGGTGCAGATCGCACCACACAACAATATCCTAGCCTTTGCTATGTGTTTTTGGTGTGTGGTGGGCAGAGCTTCTGACAGAAGCAAGAGGTTATTTTTGTTTTGATCTACGAGCTTTCCCTAGAATGATTTAGATACCTTTAATTTACCTAGGCTATTTGGGTCACCAGAACAATAGCTGTTAGCTGAAACCCTGAAGAATATGCCATTGTACTATAGGTGAATATTTTCTATTAATTGTCCAAAATAATTTTGTGACCATTTAAAACTGCTTAAAACATATTCATGTATTGTGTAAACATTCCACAACTTTAGAGATGAATTGTTGTAGCAATAAGTGCAATGAGCCAGTGTATCTACATAATGAAAAGTGCTCCAGATTGATGTAGGCTACAGTGGTGCTAAATGCACTAATAGGAAGGGACGTAATTGCTGCCCTTATTTTATTGTTGTAGAGAGGTACCATAAAACATGAACACATATTTACAAATGTTAGATAGTACTCTCTAAATTAATGTAACTGCATCTGCATGCAAGAATAATCACAGGCTGCTATCCAATTCATTGTTGAGGGATGTTGTGTGTTTACATTTTGTCGTAGTTGAGCCACCTTGCAGCCATAAATGTATTATACCTACATTTTATAATCACTTAGTACAATTGTTGATGAAGATTTTTTTTAAGAACTGGAAAAGTAACCTTACTATTATAAAAAAGGAGAAGCCATGAGGCATGGTTAACCTTTTCATGAAAAGAAAAGCTCAAGGCTTCAGAAGCTACAGTAAATGAAGTAGACAGCTTTGCACCGTTTATTTGATTAATGAAAAGCTGCAAAGCAAGCTCTGTCTGCATGTGTGAAATAGGACATTTAGAGCCCTGGTGGAACACAGAATCAAACAACTACAACGCTGAGAACACACATTATTATGTGGACAGTAACAGAAATAGCCCAATTCCCAATCCCAGTGCTTGGTCCTACATGTGCGGTGATTGAATGCTTGCGTAGCCGTTGTGCCTTTAAGGAATTCCAAAGTGATTTTCCAAAAACCACACTCTAACAGTAGCCTAGAAAAATGTCTTAATCCCAAGAACACATCATGGTAATTAGGCCATTGACCCCAAAAGCCATATGTTCCCAACCGGCATCCCACCACCTGTTCGCCCCAATGAACACCATTCACAGCCATACATGTTTTCCCCCAACGGGGCTTCCTATTGAACATGAAGCTGTGGTCGACTGTGTATATTCAGCTGGGCAGATTTACGTTCATCCATACTTACCTGCTCAAGAGGATTTGTACTACAAAACAAAAAGGTGCAGTTACGAAAGATATGCAAAAAAGGATGCCTATTTTGGGGCAATTTGATGTATTATGTTGCCGTCATGATGTGCATACAATCTTTTTCATTTTCCTCCTCTAATGAACAGCAGATTTCTAGTCTTGAAACACCTATTTTTCTGCACTGGCACCAATGTGTTATCACCGAAATTCACACTTCTTCTTGGGAATTGCAGGGAATTCCCTTAAGAGGAAAATAAAAGTGTGTGTTAACCATTGTTTTTCCCCTCAAAATCCCGCCAAATTGTCCTATATGCAACCCTGTACCTGGCATTTAGATAGCAGTTTCCCACTAACATTCTCATGTTGTTTTGGCCAGACAAAACAACACTAGACTGAGGCAAAAAGAGTTTCTTATTTATATAACAGCAAGTAGTGCAAATAAAACAAGTACCACTACTGACATCATTTTGACTAACAACCCAGCTTGAATGTGGATCCATACCTTTTGTTTTCGTAGAAGTTTTACAAACAGAAAACTATGATTGTGATTTTGTCACTGCTCAGTATGGCATTTCAGATCTTTTCAGTTTTGGAATCAAAACCAACTCTTTTTCTGGACAGGGTGTCTCATTTCAGGCAAGGCCAAATGACTACAATACTGTTCATACATCAAGCGTGAGTGACTATTGTGCATACCTTGTCTTCTTTATCCCGCTTCTGTATTGGCAATTCAACAGAAACTGGATGTGCACCATCGCCCTATAACCACATGGAATATTAATATTAATAGAAACAGACAGTATGAAACAATATGCATTTCTCTGTATTTCAAAATCCAACCAATACTAACAAAACACTGTATATGAGCCCATTAAAGTGCACTAAAAGCAGAATAGTGGCAATGTGGTAGACTTAAACAAGCAATTATGAGGATTTTCAAATAACGAATATTTCAATATTTGATCAAACCATCAAAAACTAAAACTAATCAATAGCTACTGTAAATATACTTTTCTCTATAGGAATACATTTTTAACATGAAATATTATTATTATTATTATTATTATTATTATACAAAATACATCAAATACATAATTATAAATAAATAAATAAATAAATATAAGTATAACAAAGACAAAGGGTGTGGTACGGGTAATGGGCCTAACCTTGACGCAGTGCCATCTGTCCTACTGATTTACAAAACAAGGGTAGAAGGACTCAATCCACAAATAGAAATCTATGTTTATAGGCCACATTCTTTATATTTTATTATAGGATTAATGTTCCTTGGGATAGTCTCAAGCAACAACAAGGTAGATGTTCAAATGTATTGCTAGCAGGTCGAAATGAACCTCCCTTCAACCATCCCCATATACAGTATATTGTTAGTGCCTCTACCTTGGAGGTACTAACAAGCTGAACGATGTTGGTTGTGGTCCCATAACAACACACACGGTGCACTTACTCCATTAAGATTGGAATGGATTGATTGTATCTCTACAGCTGAACACTGACATCTGTCCATTGACTGTGACAGTATCTGGGGGTTGCTGGCCCGTAAGCGGGGGAAGGGGAGGTCTCTTCAGATGTCTTCTTGGCCTGGTACTAGATCGATACAGATACTTTATCATCCCTTCCTTGCTCACGTTAGTTAAAAGGAGATGGGTAACTGTGCTGGGAATCAGCGCTACAAATGTCCAGGATAGAATATGTCGCGTATTTGCGATATGTGGTAAATGAGACATGTAATTATAGCGCAATCAAAACACATATGCAGTGGATGACTTCTAATCAAGGTTATATTAACTTCCTGCGAGAAATCCAACATGAGCATGTGGACACATTCATGCCAGAGCTTGAAGGTTACCTACCCCGTAAATGATTCCAATCTAAAAGGACATTGACAAGCTATAGTAATCTCTTATCATCTGGCAAATGTACACATCCTGCTCATAAGAACTCAATTACCAACCACTCAAGACCAGAACAGAGAACCACCAGCCAACCATCATCCATGCGTTTAGTTCACTTGCTGCCGACACCAACGGTGTTCGAAAAATCGCTGTTGTCTGATTGATTGTAGGGGCACGTTAAGTCGTGCTTTTGTTGCTGGTAAACGTTTGTTCTTTGTCTTTGAAGGTTGTCCACTGCTAAAGGTTTGATTGACACCTACTGGCATTGCCTCTACTGTATGATAAATGACTTTGAATTGTGGGGTTTGCATAAAAAGAGACTTACATTTTAAGAACGTTTTACCTTAGAATCCAGCAGCTCACAGCAATTTTCAATTTCAGCTATATATGGATCACAGTAGAGCGTAATTTGTTGAAGTTCAATCTGTAGAAAAAAGTTGCGGTTAAAGTAGCATCCCTGCTTGAAATGGTGGATTCTAATCTGTTTCCGCTATGCTACAGTAGGTGACATAAAGGCCTGATGAGGCCTTGCTTTTAGACACTTAATTTGTCATTGTTTTTGTACAAGGTCTTTCTAACCTTGAGGTTAATGCAATGCACTTGAGAAATCCCAAGTCCCCACAGCTTGTGATTACTAACACAATGTGACAAACAGCATGTCTACATTTTGTTGTGTTGCCAAAACATATATTTTACAAGCAGAAAAGAACAGTGGCAAACGTGTTCCTGCTTAATGACTGCAGAGAAAGGTCGCAAGTCAGACTGACACTCTCTCAGCAGAGACAGCTTCTGCCGTGCAGTACGTACATCCACGGGACGTCCGTCCTCTAGCCTCGTTGTGATGAGCGTGCGTCCGCTGGGGTCAATGTCAGCCTTTTCCTCCGTCAGTCTCCGTTCTATTAGCTTACAGTCCACGTAGATGGAGACGATGGTGCTCTGTACTGAAATGCCCAGCTTGTGCCACTGGCGGTCGAACAGGGCATGCAGGTCACGGCTCTTAAATGTGTAGTGGAGGCTGTTCTGCAACAGGCCCATGGCAGAGAACTCAACCACTCTCTTGGCGCCATCGACAATAACCGATACCTGCGGGGAGAGAAGAAACTGGATGAAGCACCTTTCATTGCCGACACACAGCCACCGAGTTGTGTTCGAATGCCTATGCAATCTTGAACTAGGGTATGCCATATTAGCCCACCTGGGTGTCTCCTGACTGGTCAAATATCTGCCAAAGGAACCAACGGTCTTTTTTTGTGGTTCTTCGTAGGCGGAAGATGGTAACAAGGGAGTATTCACTTGATATGCCATTTGGAAATATCAATCTAGAGGTGTCAAAGCACACCGTTAGCATAATATCAAATATATACACACATGGTTGGTATAAGCTAGCAGAATATATCATGTGAGTGAAGCATTGTGAATATGAATACAAGATAGCACAGAAAGTTTTTGTTGGCCGGGCGAAGGCTACTTCGGCGAACTCAATCAACTATGACAGTATGCATTTGCTATACAATGACATTTATAGTGTATGAATAAACCTAGCAAATGTGAATCCATTTCACTTGATTAATTGGATACAACTTCCGTGTCATTCAAATAAATCTAATCATGACCACAAAGCAAATCAGCAAATCACATGCCTGACCTCACAATAGAAACACACTTAGGCTAATGCAGGATATGGAATAATATTGTCTATAGGACATGCAGTAGCTAGTGAACTTAATTTAAGCACTTTATTTTGTTTTGTTTATTTATGAAACATCAATTACCCTCTATGTATTTAATAGCGTTTACACCCTTTTACCCTTTAAATGTGCCTAATTGGCTGGAAACTGAAACCCAGGCTATAATGCATTTTACACTGAAACAGCTAAAAGTGAAAATGTATGGACATAATAAATCAAGATCAGCCCAAATCACAATAACGTAATGATAAGGTCAGTAAAAAGGCAGAGCACAGCCCAGGGGATGCAGGGGAAGAAAGAGAGATCCCTCAGACAGGTTGGAAATTAGTTTTACCCCCAATAGATCATCTCCTATTCTTTCAGCGCTTGAAAACCTTTTGCATTGTATGTCCCCTGGAATTCTTTGAAACCAGTGGAAGCGCTACATGACTAAAATGATAAATATGCCAATTTAAACCTCACAAAAATCAAATGTTTTTATGAGAGACCAAGGTCTGCGAAGGCTATATGTTGCCCCAGGGCTAAATAATTTCAGCTGCGATTCAATGGGGAAGGTTTGGCTTTTCATAAAATAAATATGGAACATTTCTAAGCCATCTACGCATACAACGTCTGACACATTCATTATAAAATGCAGAAGAAAATAAAGAAAAACACAAAATGTGATCTCTTCAAAGCTGGTGCAAAGTACTTAATTCACACTGTACATTTACCGGGATATCCAGTACATTTAAGAGATGTTGCACAATACAGTGCATATGGTGATCTGCAAGGCACTGCAGTTCAGAGCAGAACATTCAGCGCATTCCTAAATCTAAGTCTACTCTGATTTCAAAACAAAGCTTTTCTACAGTGTAACCCACTTGATCTCTGGGGCCCAGGAGGTTAAAGTTCTTGACCTGTGTTGACTTCCAGCTGTGCCACAAACCTGTGTTATTGCTTCACGGACTCCTGTTTTCATTCCCCACATTTAGAGTTATAAATGGGTGTTTTTCTTAATTTGTCACACCATGCACAGCCACATTTCCTATCTTACTCATAATACATTTAATTAAAATTCAAATACAGCATTTTATTTCTGCATTTGTGAATATAACAAATAGTACCACAGTATCTGTGCTTGGCTTAGCCAATGTACAGTTCTCCAATTCTGTATTTTTACCTCAGTCTACACTGTAAACCAACAGGCCTCACAGTCACGAATATTACAGTACGAAACTGTATTGTGATGAATTTGGTGATCACAATACAGTACTCTTGTACTGTAAACAATACAGTACAATACCCTAGACATGTCACCCTGTTTTTAAGTCGCTGATAATAAAACTAGGACTTGCTACTGTACATTTCCATTCAAGCAATTCTGGTGTCAATGTGCTTCTGTTTCTATTTTCAATATAAAATTGCATGACCAATATTCTACATGTTTCAGATGACAGAGAGTAACCGTGACATTTTCTGTTTTAATTTTATGATACAAAGTTAATACATTTATTGCAGCTGTTCTGGCAACAAAGCAGGACAATGATTATACTCCATCAATTGTATTTAATGTTAGTTTTATGTTTTTTAGATTATTACCAGTGTTGGGCAATGTAATACGTTACTCTTTACTTATTACTGGATATTAAAAGTAATTAGTTATGTTACTTGTTACATTACTACATTACTTTCACTAACCTGCCTTGCACCTTCCATAAATTAACAGACAACCTGATTAGCCAGCTGAACCCTCATTATTGGAACAATAATTAACCTTAGGAGTCAACAATCAGCCAAAGTGAAAACATTGCAGCCTCCCAACCCAGATGATTGGACTGGCTGGTTCAATTAGCCTACCCTAAGTTTGCTAGGACCAGAAATATTGTTCTTGTAACTAAGTAATGCAGCATTACTTTGGTTAGTAATTGTAATATTATTACCATTTTGGAAATAGTAATGTTTTACACTATTACTGGAAAAAGTAATAATATTATAGTAACTAGTTACTGCCCAACACTGATTAATACTTTGCTAAATGTTTTAATTGCTCACAACTAATGCTAAAACATTTTTCCCATTTAATTTCATAATTTACTACCCAAACAAAGTACCTTAATTAAAACTGGCCTTGTGATAAATTCCTGATCTCCCAGACGTATGCTAGATGTCGTCATCTTAGAAATAACTTCAGCTGACCACTGATTGGCTGACTTGACTTAGTTTTTTATTTGAGTTTTCAAACTGGTACTCTCTGTGAAATGAAATTGGAGCGAAGAAGAGTAAGAAACAACTCATAAGACCTTCTGCAACATAACCTGCTCTTCATACACTAAATGTTTCTAAACAGACATGGTCCTGTAGCTGTAAACCACGGTTAAAAACCTGTAAATACACCAAGGTATAGAGTCCATCTGACTGATTAGTCCTCTGGGTGTGTACATACTCCGCTTGATTGACAGGTCCTTGACTCTGCTGTGTCAGTTTTATAGCAAACTGCTCTGGCATCTTCTTTATGGTTGGTTCTTTTGAGTAGATAAAGTTTGCTGACCTTGTTTGCAACATAGCTCTGCACCACTTTGTCAGTTACGATACAATCAGCCAAAACAACCCAACACCTGTGTGGATGTACGGGGGACTTCATTCATTAAATAAATGTACAAGTACTGTACAAGGGCTTCTAGACTTACAATGACAGTACTTAAAGATGCAAATCAGTAGATGTTTTGCTTGCAGCAAGCCTGTGAGAGGGATCATCTGATGCATTGGTAAAACACCACTAAATCCAATAAACAAGCACAACTGTTCCCTGAGCCCATCTAAAACCCTCCCAGCGCTCCTGCATCAGAATGCATTGTAAGCCATCCCATACTTTCTAGATAGAGCTCATCCCATTATGAAAAGGCAGATGTGGATGTGTCAAGGTGCATCGACAATGGTTAGAAATTCCATCACCATGATCACTTCATTGGTGCTGTAAGAGGCACAATGTACAAACTGCAATAATATAGCAAGATAAACTAACAAAACAAAGGAAAATGTGGTTCCACTGCACTTCAGTTCCAGTTCCAGTTCCATAAGACAGGTGCAAAATGTTCTGTATCACTCAGCCTAACAAGCAAAAGCTTGCCTCACTGCAAAAAGCCTGTTGCCACCTATATGAGCACATTATTAATGCGGGTAATGAATGCTTATTGTTAATAAAAACATATTTGTTTTATTATTCTACACTAGCGACCCATTTTCTCAGGAAATGTTCTGGACAGGAGAATATACTACAGAAAGAAAACTACAAAACAGGCAATATGTTTGTGAAAACCAGGCTACAGTGCATACTGAGGACCATTTGTCACCTAGAACAAGTGTTTCAGAAGTGTGCCATATTGTTTCCAGGAGCATGCAGAACATAAGCCAGATCCAGAAAGCTGAGCGCCTATCTCTGCGTATCCTCAGAATAAAGTGAGAGATGTCTGCCTGGTGTGGTTTGGGCTAGAGGGATCCCCCTAAGTTCTTGCCCTCCCTGATGGACCCCAGCTGACATGCAATATCACCTGTCAAACTGCTGAGATAATTGGATATATTACGACTAAATATCGTCTCTGTCGATAACAACCTTGCTGTGGGCAGGCCTGGTGCAAAGGCAAAAACAAGGTATTTACAGGAAATTTGAAATGAGCTGATAGAATAAATAGGAAATCAGATCATTAGGCACCTTACTGTGAAACTCC
Organism: Forbesichthys papilliferus; assembly: GCA_025399855.1. Lineage (NCBI taxonomy): Eukaryota > Metazoa > Chordata > Actinopteri > Percopsiformes > Amblyopsidae > Forbesichthys > Forbesichthys papilliferus. The sequence goes on from JAODOY010024299.1 coordinate 29,343, forward strand.
TTCACAAACCAGAGTAAGCCTACTGTGGCTGTGTTCCGTAAAAACACTAAAAATACCCTAACCTCTCAAGGGATTTTACAGCTAGTATCAAGCAAATATCCATAGTAAAAACATAATTTTTTATAGATAGGATGTATGCAAATGGTGGACCTACATACAGTATGAAACATACTTACATACTTGTATCATGTTCACATACAGTAATATTAACGATATAGATATTATAAAGACTTCAAAAAGATGAGGTTGTATATTTGCTGACCGGGGAATGGCCATTGTTTACATTTATGTGTGGATTTAATAACCTTGTTAAATTATACAAGCTCAGGAGTTTTTCATAACATCATGTTCCCATTTTGTATCCTTTGCTAACAGCTTAGCTCACACTTTGTCCTGAATAACCCCTCTCTGTGCAATATCTAGGTTACATCAACCTGATAATGTAAGGCATTTCTGGTTTTAAAACAGGATCAAGATCAGCTGATATGGGGGTAAAGAAGCAAAAATATCTGGAAATGCAAAGTTTTCTGACAGCACTTATATTAAGAGGGGAACAAGTTTGTGCAATAGTTTAAATGTCTATCATGTGATTAATAACAGAACCACAATGAACGTATATTTTTTTTGAATTACACGACACTAAGATGAACAACAGCACAGCCTTTTGCATTAAACTGTCCCCCAAAACAAGGGTGAAAAATGACAGCAATTCTGAACCACCACAGAGAAATTATTTACTGGAACCTGTCAGGCATATGAAACTGCTCTCCAAATGTTTTCATATATAAATAAGACCCCAGACTAGCAATTGAAGCCCCTACTGTAGGATAAATGGTAGTGTAAATACACAAGGAAACACAAACAGAAAACATACATAATACTCACTTTGCAGGCTTAATGAGTTGGCTACTTCCCAAACGAAAGGAGGACCTGTCATCTGTGATGGTTCCCTTTCGGAAAAGGAACTTTTCTGTGAGATCAAATCCTGTGGACAAAGTTCAACGTTAAAATGTCTAGTATGAAACAATATGCTACTATCACACTGTTGTTTATATTTTGTTTTACCTGTTATTGCTAGTGGTCGATCTATACTATCCGAAAAACGACGATCCTCTACTTGCAATAGGGGACAGGAGTCATCTAGAGAAAATAAATCAATGAATTTCACAATTTTAGTAGAGTTAAACCTATCTAATACCAGTTATTAAAATAAATAACGGTAAAAGCCTGCCTATTAAGTATTGTGAGTGTGTTAAGTGATAATGCAGATACTGTCAAAGTCTGACTAATAACAATCTGGACTAACCTGGATATAGAGCATTTTAAAGTGATAATATATGACTTTCTGCTACTAGATGTCACACTAAGCGCACCTTTGTCTCAGATCAAAACAAATGCTCCTGGGCCAAACACACACACACACAGACACACACACACACACACACACACACACACAATAAAATGCTCAAACTGCGAGGCCAGCTACGTAAACAAAGAACAGAGCTCAGATTACAATGCACAGAGGGATTGTGATGTCATTCTCTGCAATTACTCCACTACATCTTTACATAAAAATAGCTGTTTGCTGCTATATTCATATTTAAAATATGGTATGGCACACCTTTAAATTAATTATCTTTATAGAACACATATTTCATATAACGATTATTGTTCTGTACGGGTAAGTAGCTTGCTATTGTACTGCATGTACATTAGGCCTATATGTACTGTATATGTATCCCTGCTACATCAGATGTTAATTTTTTTACTTAACAATTTACTTACTTAACAATAAGTAAGTAAATCATTTTTAAACTCAAAAGAAAACACGTAATGTGTCACAATCCTGTTGGTGGCAACAACATACCTGTTCTCTCATTTACCGCCATTCCATATGCACAAGGAATGGAATTTACAGTCCAAAGGAAAGCAACCCATCTCAACAAGTAACTCATGTCTTTCTTGACACTAGAAAGCAGTTCCCTTTTAAACCTGTGTGCAGAAAGAATATTTTCACTCAAAACCTGAAAATGCAGTGCATGGTTCATACATGAAAGATGCCCAAACCTCCAAAAACGTTCAGAAGAACACATCAAAGGCTACCATTAAAACTCTGTCCAAGAATAGGCTACTACAGTTCAATGGGACAGGATATTAAATATGATAATGGTAGCCAATAGTTACCTTATGGAAAAGAATAAGGTAGATCTTTAGCTTGTTTTTTTTGTTATATTATATATGTGTTGTGATATGTTCATAATGCTAATGAACATAATTGGCCGAATATCCTATTACCAGTCTCAATCTCTCCAGATAGATTTCTAATGTATTTTCTAATGTATTTTGCTGTCAAAGTGAGGTTATGTGAGTTTCAATGTGAAATAAGATAGCAAGCATGGAAATAAATTGGGACAAAAAATAGTTTCCCGTCTTCTCATTTGTGTAATACTATAGTACGTCCTTTTTATCTGACCTCATCCACAAGGTCAACCAAAGCATAGTCGAAGGATCTATCCCCTGATAGTCCTTGATAAACACAGAAGCAAATCTGGAACCTTTCAGCAAGTCAGTCTTCAACCAGTAGACCACCTGCTGACCTCTGCATTATTATCATGTCATTGGATAGTAGATGTCATGGGACAGAGTTAGTCCAAATGTAACATTCCATAAACTACTGTTCTGTGTGAGTGTATGTCCAGTTTACACTTTCCAGAAAGTTAATCTAGAGATTTGTTTCTGTACAGTTTTTAATGTTAGCGTTGTTGTTAAGGTAAATCAAATGACTGATATGATAAAATATTAATATAAAATTGTTTAATTACTGTGGTTTAGCACGAACCCCAAACTCAGTAAAGTTAATGGAACATTTTCAGGGATCACAATATGAAACTTAATCTTTGTTTATTCTGTTAGATGCTACAGTTGCTTCCCATCACATTCATATCCTTTATGGAACATCTCTAAAGAAGGGAATTGTAAGCCACTGAACATCAGCTCTGAAGTTTATGCAAGGTAGCCTGTTAGGATAATGAAGAATAACACTTACATGTATGTGTCCATGTTGACATGGGCAAAGTGTGTGAAGAAATAATCGTAGCCTATATTTTAAATCATTCACCTTTATTGAAATAATGTGTTAACCGAATTTAATTTGTCATACCAATTAATGTGCTGCCATGCAAAAGTAAATATGCTGACCTATCGGCCTACACCCTTTGAAGGCTGAACAGCGATCTAACTTGACACTTCCAGTGACTATAGCCTACACAACACAGTTGAAAACAGAAACATTAATGTGCACTGAAGGGTAGGCAAGTTGTTTTGTAGGTATACAGAGTTCTGAATTGAGTACTCATAACCACGTGGTGTTTCGTCGTCACACTTTTAATTAGTTTCAAGCCTACTAATAATAATGTAATCATCTGTAATTTCAGGCAACGTTCTTCATATCACATCATAAACAGACGTTTTCTTCGGTTTAGCCTGCATATCGAATTGGCAGCCTGACGTAAATTCGCCATAGTCCAGCATATACCGTATGCTACTTAAGTCCTGTTCTAGAGTATCTTACATGATGTCCCATAATGATATGTCCTTGATATTTCCCCATTCTTTCATACATTAATTGGTTGGCCACACTATGTAGACTATTACAGTATTAAAAATAGCCTGGGACGTTTTAGCTGTGGATTTGTTAATGACTTCGTTGTTATTATAACATTTGATATTCTGCAAGGTCCTGCGCAGTGTGGGCTAGTGTTACTTACCAGCCCCGTAAGTGTTTACAGCGAGTTGTCATAAATATTGAATTTGATAAATCAGACCAGCTAAAAGCTAACATGGGATAGGTAACCCTATTTGTCCCGTTAGACACTTGCCATGCAACGAATACAGGAAAACATGCCCGCTAAATATTGAGAAATATAGGTTTAGACAACATGCGTGCAGACTGAACGTTCTGTTCAAGTAGACTACTTACAGTTTCCAACAAAGTTTCATCTGAAGAAAAAACAAATGAAAGACAAGGAAAATAACAATCCATTTATGATTATGGTCAGTCCGATTCCAAGACTTGAGAATAAAAGTCTGTATAGGATCGCTTGCTAGATCGCGGTCCTTATTAGTCGCACTGAGTAACCCTCCCACTTTGTCATTATTACTCAAAAGCATTCACATCGCCTAGGCTACTGTAGTCTTCAACAAACAGCGGGAAAAGAAACTGGAAAACACTAAAAGAGACCGACACCTGCGTAGCGGAAGATCATAGGCGCTTGCTTTTTGTTATACTGAACCACGTGTCCGAAAAGAGCAACATTGATGCATTATGTTGTTTGTTAACTTGTGAATCCTACAATGAACGCATGTGAATCGCATTCAGACATCCACTGGGCGGGCAGCAATCATTCATTGGCAGGGAACAGGCGAGAGCAAGTTCAAGTCTAGACAAGATCTGACTGATGTGTAGGATATTGATTAACCCGTCAGGCATTTTACCTGCCAGGTGTTAAACTTAATCCTGTTCCAAAAATAATCCAAAATGTATTGTTTGAGTGAGTCGGTTATTTAAACGGATAAAGTAGGCCACTGTAGGCCTATATGTAGGTTAAGCCTATTGCCTAAAACGTGCAGCGGCAATAATATTTTCCGCGTGCAGTGGCTGATAATTGCTGACAATTAACGGTGAATTAATTAATTCTGCAAAGACACCAAGTCTGTATGACTATACAGTGCAATTGGTACATGATCAGCTTCAGTCCCACCACAGAAACAGGTGTTGCCTTGTGAATAGGAACCATACACACGCACACACACACACACACACAAGCACACAGGAAAATAAATAAATCAAAAAGATTAAATAACGAATTCACATTGCAATATGCAAATGTAATAGTACATTTATATCTTCTAGTCTAATACATTTATCAAGCCACAGTTACACTTTAGTTACAGTATGGCTGAATTGTATTTAAGCACAATACACAAGAGACATACTATTATACTTTTAAATGGAAACAACCATATTATTTTAATAGTTCTGTTACATGATACAGTATGCCTTCAGGCTTTTAACACTTTTTTTGCAGCAAAAAAGCCCCCAAAAGTGGTATTAAATAATGTGTTCAGTGTTAATTTATTAGGCAGTGTGCTGATGTATTGGACACATTATACTCTCAAAGGTATCTTGAGAACTGGTTTTAAACTTAGTCCTATATTTCATCTGTAATCTGAAAAAGCAGTCTTTGCCGATTTGCAGTATAGCATCATATTGTCCAGCACTAATATATTTGAGTAAGGATTACATCAAATGTGTAGCTACCTTCAGCTTTTTTATGCTGTGCCAATGTATGTGTATCAATGTTTAACATGGTTTTCACTTAGCAACAACAACTAAAGCTTATGTTAAATGTATGTCAAACCTATATTGGGCACAGAAATAATGTTTGTCACGGATCAGCACATTTCTTGGTTGAATTGAGAAAATGTAGGCACATTCACATGCAGTGTGTGTGTGTTGATGGGAACCCCTTTTTACTCCCCCTCCCTCGGCTAAAATACATTATATTTAGCTTTTAACGGGAAATGCATTCTGATTCATTGCAGCATCTGTGATTTGATTACATGCATGTAATTGATTGTAATTGATAATTGATACATTTTCTAACTGATGAACAGCTTTTAAACATTAAAGTATTTGCTCTTTTTCTCGGGGATTGCCACAACTTGACTTTTCTGTCCTGGAGCCGCAACAATGGAATGACATCTTTCAACAATCAGGACAGCAGAGTCTCTATCTCTCTTCCGCAAGAGACTCAAACACCATCTCTTCAGAATCAACCTTGGTATATAGCCACTGACCTTCCTATACCCCTAGCACTTCCACTAATGATCATTGTATCTTATATTCCTTAAGAACATGCACCCTCTCTTTTCTACTGTTAGATCAGAACATTCTATTATGAAGTACTTTGTTAGTATTTAGGCTTTTAGCAATTCTTTCTGGGAATTGACTGATATGAAATATTACTGCATGGTGTAACATGTAAAGCCTTGATGACATGCTGTCATTATCCTAACAATGGGTGAGAACTGGTGTATGACCTGCTCACATGTTTATAATGTATTGATAGCATTGATTGATGATTATTTTGGTAAAAGCATAAATGATCTAAATGTAAACAACAACCAGGTGTCTAAACACCTGGTTCATTAGGTGTGACAATCAACTAAAAATGGAAATTATATGTTAATTAGCATGAGCAGGCTGAGTAATTATTGTATTATCTCAATCAGCGATAATTAGCACTCAACCATTTTTTTATATTTAAAAAGATGAGATTGGAGATTTATAAATTATATTTGATGTATTTCCTCTTTATACATGCATTTATTTTTGATTCCATACAGGCTGTCGAAATTGTGGCGTATGTTTGTTTGTTGATAATCTCAGCAAACACCTTTGCCTTCAACACTGAAAGGTTGGCTTATAGCTTCAGACCACTAAGTGGAGTCTGTTTGACTCATCATTTTGCTATTCAGAGTGTTTCAGGTGAAAAACACCTGTTCCTTTTTCAGAACCATTTGTGAAATTGATGTATGACATTCAGTACATTGTGGACAAAGGTATCTTGCAGTCGTGTGCAAACATTGCTATTGATGTGCATATGTTATGCACTCATCAAAAATCACAAAAGATATCAAGGAGTCTTTTTCATCACTTCTGAGCCACCACCTGCGATCAATTCATAGAGAAAACAATAGAATAGAAAGGATACAATACAATGTTGGCTATATATAGCTGTATGCTGTACTTGGGTCACCTGAAACAAAAAGCGATCAAACAAATTCACTCATTAATACCTCAAAAACAGGCCAGACACCACTATATGCTGTTTGTGGCTTTTGCAGACAGCTGCCTCACAGTATTTAAATATTTTAAAGTAAGTCCATGTCAACATCATGTCAAAAGTGCTTTATTTTCACTAAATACATTTGGATATTGTCTTTTGAAACTGTATCTTATTGTGCATTGTTGCCTTTGGGAAGACCTTGGTATATATCTAATGCTGGGAGCTATGGACTGAAGGACCTCATTGCTTCTACGAAGCAATCAACAGAACAATGGCCAGCCCATCCCTGTTTGGCTGTGAACAGCTGCAACTGGTTGCCAATCAGCCAAATGACCTGTGTTGGCTACTCACCCCACAGGGATCAAACTGGCAAGCTCAAGCGTTGTGTGGGAAGGGTAGCGCTGGCCAGGAGCTCAGCCAAGTCACAGGTGTGCACAACCACTGTACACAAGGGCTATTGTCTTTTACAGAGAAGGATGTTAAGTTATCCATCATGCTCACTGGATCAGAAGCTCTAGTTTGACTTTCACTTGTTCTGCCCCTCCTCTGGAGAGAATGATATTGGTATTTTTAGTGGCCAGCCCGTCAGAATAGACCATCTGCCTTGATTTGCTTAAGATGCCTGATGACTTGCTTTGAAGTTGTTTAAAAGTTTGAAAGAAAGTATACTGAAGCAAGTATAATGAAACAAGCAGCTCAGTTCTAAAATCTGCTATAGCATATTTTAGAACTGAGCTGCTTGCTTCTTTCTGACCTGGGTCCTATTTCAGCAAGCAGGTTTAACCGACTCTGAAACTAACCCTGAACTCAGAGTTTTCAGTTTCAGAACAGCTGATATGTGTTAGTTTAGCGCATGACTATACAAAGACATTATCAATGGAGCTCAGACACTACGTTGCAATATGGCAACAGCCAAGAAAAGAATCAAGCTTAACATGATTAATAGCAGAAAATGTGCATGCTGTGTTTAGCCTGTGGAAAGTTACTTAGGAAAAGTATGCATTGGAGCAAATCTCTCAAAAGCAAGTCTAACAAGTAGACTGCACTAAGCCCCTTCCCCAGAGTGCCCTTTCTTTAGTGTGATTTGAGTATAATTTAAGTTATATATTTTTGTATTTCCACTTTAATATTGTCCTTAGTTCTTACATGTATCATGGTAAAATTATTATATTACTGTTTGTACAATAAGTATGTTATTGACAAGGCACCATTTCAGACAATTCCATTTTGAACAACTGCTTCTTTTTAAATGTTTGCTATCAATATGTGTTCTCTGCAAGCTGTGGCGCTCCAAGATGTATTGGTTGCATAGTTAAGCCATTAGGCTTTGGTGTTTTATTTTGTTGGTGTTAGATGATGGGAACAGAGAGGATATATGCCTAATTATTGTATGCTGAGAGAATACTCAGTGATATGGCAAATAAGTGTATAACACAAACTACAGTAGGCCTATAAGACTATACTATTTTAGCCAATCATGACCCAAAATAACTAGCATATTAGCCTACTTCTTGTTAAAAATAGCCTTTCCCTGGCAACATCACTAACATCAACTTTTTTCAGAAAAAGTTAATAAACATTCAGTAGCTGTTTTTATAGACTTTTTGGACAGGTAGAGACAAGAAATGAATTGCACCTGCTGCATTCAAACCCCTGTCTCCGAGAAACTCATGTAGTCACAGAACTACTGCTTAAGCCACAGCTTCAGGACATATATTTAGTAGCTTAAACCCATAGTACCGACACACAAATGTAAAAGAGTGGATAATGTTAAGAAAAATGTGACCATTTCATTATGATATGGGAATCAGCTATTGTACATCTAATCGGGGTCTCAAAAACGTTTCTGGATGTGAATGAGAATTAGTTCGGAAAGAAAGGTCTGACAGCGGTCAGTTTAGTATAGTCTTCTGGCTCAGTGGAAGGGAGGAGAGAAACTCAGGGTTTGTTAAAGAAAACCTGCTAGCAAGCAGGTTAGGTTCACAGAGTCAGTTACTGTGGTACCTTTCCCTGAGTTATCTTTCTGAAACAGAAAACTCAGAGTTTCTGTTATTTCAGGGTTAACAAACTCAGTTTTCACTAAACCCCGCTTGCTGAAATAGGGCCAAGATGTGGACTACAGTATGGTGATTTGTTGTTTACAAAACATTGCCTGAGAAAAGTGTTATATTTCTTTATTATACACGGACAATGACATCACTAGCAAATCAGACATCCTGTTTGGCCACTTATACCCTTTTGTTAGTTGTACACAATTAATTCTGTCCAAAGGAGGGCAATCTGTCCTCTGCATATAACCCTTCTTACTATTTCAGGAGCAGTGGACAATCACAATGAACCCTGCCTGGGGAACAACTCAAGTTCTATAGCCAGTGCTTTGGCCAAGGGCAATGGCAGGCCCTGCATGTCTTTTGATGTAGGGGTAATGTGCACATCTGGAGAAAGCACGCAGGGGGTTCAGACAACTGTTGAAGCTGCTGTCCACAATTCTGTTTTGAGTGTGACTGATTAGATTTATTTTCAGGTCTGGGCATGTATGCACAAGCTTCATTAGTCTCTTCTATGGCAGTACTGTTTCACCTGTTCAGGTGGAACACCTATTTTGATCATTTTGAATTCATGCAGTTTACACTGTGATACAGCAAGACTTGAAACACTGAGCAAACATAGCTGTTGGTCAATCTGCAGTTGCACTCAATGACTCAATGACAAATACGATGTAATGTTAATGCCCTGTTACAATGTCACGTTCTGCTGTTATCTATTCTGTTCTAATGTCTCCCTACACGTTTAATTATATTTTTTCCTTTAAAGAAAATGTCCTAGTCTAATGTCTAAATGTGTTTTAATGCACACTTTATTGGTACTGCATGGTCAATGCAGCAACAGCTTCCTATCACAAAACATTATTTAAATAATTCTGTTTAAATTGGTGGGTGGGGGTGTTTATTATTATTTTAAAACCCTATATTTGATTGGCTATGTGACAAACTGAGACTACACTGTAGGTAAGAAGACTGGTTACATTTCAGAAATGATGTTACACCTTTAGCCAAACATTTGTTTGGGCTGGCTATTGTTTCCAATGCCTTTTTGTGTAGGCTACCCTAATCCATCCCACATTTTGTCATACCAATTTTAGGCAGAACATATAGTAATATAAATTATTTATATGGAAATCTATGGGGGATGAGTTGCTGGGTTTGTTTCTACAATATAGACTAATACTTAGCCTACTTGATGTCTTTAGTTCCTTACCTTTTTGAGGGCAGAACATTTTGTGAAATCACGAAATGTTAAAGAGCGTAAAATCAAACATGCGTCAGTGTTTGTGCTATTTTTAATAACTCAGTAAACACGATGACGTAGGCTATACTGAGGGTTTCGTCTGAAGGGGTCTAGAGACTATAGCCTATACAAAATGTGCTCAGACACAAATAATAGAGACTGATAGGGACTTTACATGGCTGTTAGGGACTTTACATGGCTGGAGCAAGTGAACCTGGCAAGTTACGTTCAGCAATCAAGTTCACATGAACCTGGCAAATACGTCCAGCAATCACGTTCACTCAATCAAACTGTTTTAATTAAATAGCTGTTAGCAACTCTAATAGGCTACACAATGTTTTTACGTAGGCATACAACATACATTATAAGGACTGTGACAACATACAACACGCGATATAATCGCGTCTTGCATTGCGTAGCCTACCATAACTCGGCAATAGACAAATCTGAGTTCCCCAATATTAATTACGACTTTGTTTAACTGTTCATATGCTCAGAAGTCGTTATACGATATTACGTATAGCACATATGTGATCTTGATGGCGTCATTATGGCAAAATGAGAAACGTACACCTGTACGTAGACTACGTCAGCAGTGCTGGTAGGATGCCAGAAATAATAAACTTGCATTCGTGTTTTTCACTAAAAACAAAAAATTGTCCAGGTATTTGGAAGTCCGAGAAACGGGGAAAGCATACATGTGCCTTTACAGACAATAAAACGTAGACCTGCCCTAAATGAGCGCGGTTCTTCCCAGATCACTTTGTCTACGCGTTCCCGTTCATGACGTCATTTCAAACACGTGGCTTTGTTATTGCAGGAAGTGAAGATGGCGGTGCAGTCGGTTCTATCCGAGTCTGTGCTTGGGTGGTCAATTTTCGCCTTTGTACTTCTGGTAAGCGAAGCTGTGTGGATATTTTCGTGTACATCAGTGGAAGACGCAACTTACTTAAGTCGTGACATAGATACAGATCTCAAGTCGTGTGTTGTCGCCATACGGCTAGGCTAACGGTAGCAACCGTCACCTGCTTATTTCTAGATAGCCTGACGCCATATAATCGTCATAGAACTTTGCGTTTGTCTTAGCATAATATCGAGATAATAGTATTCCCAGCTAAATTGGAGTAATCATCATGACCTCAGTCGCATGTCGGTGTAGATTCACTTTTTCCCCTGTGTGACGCGTTTGTGATGGTGTAAGCGTGAATCAGAGGCAATGAATTAAGAGCACGCAAACTTGCTGAACAACAAGAGTACTATTATGTGGTGAACAACACAGCGAAATTGTGTAGCGTGAATCAGACTATAGCCTACAGTAGATTAATCCAACTAATGCATAACCATAGCTTCGAGTCTTAAGAAAATGAATATAAAAAGTAAAGACTAATACTGTCGTTATGATCTGTAAGAATATTAGCAGTACCGTACTGTACAATTATTGAGCATTAACTGAACAATTAGGCTACATCTAGCTTCATTCAGGCTTAATTGAAGGACGTTAAAATATTAAATATACTGTATAAATTATCCTGGAAATGTCCATGTTTCGTTCTTAAGTGCCTGTACATATGAACAGTTAATTATTTATAGAGCGTGCTTATGATGCCGAATACAAAGCATTCAGTCAGCTGCAACTATCAAGCCAGGCTAGCTCATCACCACAATTGCTGTGGTTCGAAGTTCCAACTCAGAGGATGTCAGATCTTCTGATACAGCCGGTTACACATTCCTGTGGCGGTCAACACACTGCTAGCACTGACTATTCAACTGACCCAATTTTTTATATGAGAGAGAGAAATACATCCTCTTAATGGATCTTATTTAGATGCAGAGCCTGTATCACTACCTGACAAAACAAGTAGGCAGAGGCTTAAGTCTTGGGCTTTTAATTGATCCTGACTGAATGGCAGCCTGTGATCTGGACGGGCACGTTTTATAGCATTCTCCCTGCTTGCAGCCCATGTGCCTGGAATATGACCTTGTCATTGTGAAACTCTTTTGCTGCTATTTCTAATGAGTCTTCTGCCAAATACAATAAACACCCTCGTTGCTTTTATGTCTTGTCATATTACACTGCAGATTAATACATTAGAACATCAGGGCCTCAGTAAACTTTAGACCTGCTACATAATAATCTTACAAATTAAAAGGGACTCCTACTGCCATACAAAAAAATAAGAAATTGCTTTCTTTATAGTGTGCACGTGAGTGTGCAATTGTTACCCTTCTATGTACAATTTCCACAGTGTTTTCAACTTCTTATTTTCATTCTCATTTTCACCACCGACTTCTGAAATCTTGCAAAAATAAGACAAACATAGACATTACCAAAGTTATTTTAATCAGGCCATTCTTAATCGAGTGTCCATAAACAATATGTTATTAAGTTACACAATTCTATATATCATAGCATGGCAGAATATTTTGCAATCATTCATTGCTGCTGACTTGTGTTTATGTTTTCTTAATGTTTAGGTGATCCTTGCCTTCTGTTGGGTCTACATTCGTAAATTTCAAAGTCGCCAGGAGAGCGAAGTGGTTTCCACCATCACAGCAATATGTGCGCTGGCTATAGCTCTGATAACTTCAGCACTTCTTCCAGTGGATATATTTCTTGTCTCGTTCATGAAGTATCCTAATGGTACCTACAAGGTTGGTGTCAATGTCTTAACACAATTGGAATATAGCCACACAGCATTTGCATTGGTGTTATTGTTAACTCAAACTTTTCTAAAACAAGAAAAGCGCCTTTCTTGCATCCTAATATATTCAATTTAATTCCCATGTAATATAACTATAGCTATATTTGGTTTAAATTGATTTGTGGCCAAGAGAGTAGACCTCATATCAGCTGGTGCATGTTCTGCTGACAGTGACTAGTATAAGAAAGCGTTGAAAGGAATACAAAACACTTATTCTCTAGTGGCATTTTAGAACAATGAGATGACAATATGACATGACCGCAACATGACAATATGAAAGTGCATTTGCATAACAATGCAACATTACTGTAATTCAGCAGCAGTCAGGATAATAGTGTCCCAGGGGTTATAAAGATTTTTGTTTTAGGTAATTATAAAATGTAATGTTAAACAAGTAGTGTGTTATCTAGTCACTTGAAGGCAGAGCGATCCAAAGGAGGGTAACTTGTTATTAATGACAGTATGTTTTTTTTATTTTTTATCTCCAGTTTACATCACGGCTGTCTTTTATCTTTTTGAAATGTAGGAATGGGCTGCAAACAATAACACAAGAGGGCAAATAGAAGATACCGTGTTGTATGGATATTACAGTAAGTGTGTTTAATATTTCCATTTTCCAGAAGGCATTTATATCGAGTCAACACTTGTTTTCTGATCTCAAAAGATTGTTTTTTTAGTATAAAGGTAGATCGGAAGAAGGATTTGTAGCTAATATGACTAAACTATAACATGCTTGTTAATAGACATATTGTTAGTCTGCTGATATTACGCAGATGTGCTAAAATTAGATTAACTAATATTTTTGTGTACAGTATAACCTACTGTATTGCTTTGTACTGTACGGGTTTAATACAGGGTTTACCCAGTTTTAGAAAAGTCTCCTATGATTCAGTTCATACCATTGTCCTAAACTATTTATTAAATAATGATGCAATTCACATCTCACTGCATTTATGACTGACACATAATTGGGCAAATTATTTGGTTATCTTTTGACTATAACAGATTCAGTCATACCAAAGACACTAGACAAGATCATGAGTTTCCAAACAGATGCTGGCTTACGCTGCCGTCAGCAACGCTGTTCTGTGCCGTCTGTTTAGAAATGCCAAACTCAAGGGAGACAAGCTGTCTCCCAGCCCAGCCAGCCAATCAAAGAAACCACTTCCATTGGCATAATGGCATAAGGGAATTGACTTTGACAGACAAGTCATATAGGCCCACTGTACTGAAGTCCAGCATCCAGCTACCTACCGTATATATTTGTTCTCTGGACCCACAAATATGATTTTGTACACAATATTGATTTTTCTGTGTCACTAAAGAGAGTTAGCATGAGGCGCACCCCTAACGGGTAACTTTGCTTAACAGGGACTTAAAAATGAATAATTCAGCAGGCTTAGTATTGAATGTAGAGTTGTGTCCTATCAGCAGTTCAATTCATTTAATGGCCACGCTGCCAGGAATCCATGTACAGGGCACAGCAGCTACATTCAAATGATGTTTCATAGGCCTATTAAGGATTAAGCTTGTGTAGTGGAGGGTTATTATACTAACAGTAGACTGTCAAATACCGTATGCTCTGTTAAGCTAGTACTGAGTAGCTACTGAAGTTGTACATCATGCAGGTAGCAGTGCAAAGCAGTGCGTTTCAAATAATATTGCTAAAAACAATTAAATTATGTATATATATTGTGTGTGTATGTAAGAACAATAATTAATGTTAAAATGGTGTATACCTAGAATGTACTACCCACAATAATTCTAATACATAAGACTAGTATGCAAGTCCATTAGTGAGGGAGACAACTTAAAAAGGACTGTGCTTGCCTAAAGCATGTAGCTACAACACATGCAACTATACAGTATAGCAATGGAAGTGTGTGGTGCAGAGCGATGTGCTTGCAGATGTTTGGTTTGACTTATAAACTTGGTTGTACAATTTTGCTGTGCTAATGTATTACTTTTACTTGTATTGCTATTTTCAAAAGGAAAGTGCAATGTTACAATCTATAAAGGTTACCGGTATTCAAGGTTTAAAGTGTTACTGGTTTATGATATCTGTATTTCATGATACAAGACATTTATCATATTGCAGGAGTAAGGTACTTCTACAAGTTTTATATGATCTCCATGCTATAGCCATGTTTCTTTCTTTCTTTCTTTCTTTCTTTCTTTCTTTCTTTCTCTTTGTGTATCTCTATACGTTTTTTATTTGCCAGTAGGTGGAGACCAAGCTCTATCAGTATATCACACAGATAGTTTCTTTTAAAGTAACATTTTATTTTAGGGCTGTGTGTGACAACCCTGGCCATTTGTCCCTTTGCAAATTGAATAATTGCAGGGCTGACAGACAATCCTTCTATCTTCAACAGCATAATGCCTTTTTCCAGAGAGAACTTGATTAATATCCATTACTGAAAATGGCTAACAAGCACCTCTGTGGCAATTGAGAATTATAAAGTTCTTAAAACTAGACAATTTACTCCACATTGTCTTACTAAACTGATATTTGCTAATTGACATTTATACTGTATCAATTGTAGTTGTTATTGGTTAATGTATCAATATTAATAATATTGACCATGGAATTTGCACTATCAACTTGTATTGGTTGAAAATCCACAGAAACTCAATGGAATTGGAATTGTTTGGTCTGAGAATTTAGTTAAATTTGTTGTTTATTAATGTGATTGTAATCTGTTACCTGTGACATTGATAGGACTCTATGATGATAAAGTAGTACCTATTATATACATTAAACAGGGTTCTCAAGTAATCAAAATCAAAGTGAAGGATGAAGCTATCACAGTGTACAGAAGTTGTTGGTACGTTCCAAAACAGTTGTCTGCGGGGGCTTTAAGTGAACGGGGAGTACAATGTATTGACATTGACTGACAAATTATCCCTGTAATTGATGCAGCTCTTTAGTTTTATGACTTTTGATAAACCGTTATTAGTTGGAAAGCCTTGACTTGAATCACTTTGATTAGTTTTGTTTTGTTTGGAATCGTGGGTATTTTTGTGTGCCTGCACGTGCTGGCAGAAGTTTACCGGAAAGTGCATGGCTATTTCTTATTTTAAGAAGATTGCAGAAAACAATGACAGATTGCACTTTTATTGGAGGTAGACGTTTTGTGTGACGTAAAGGTAAAGCCATGACATAAGA
This sequence comes from Forbesichthys papilliferus, assembly GCA_025399855.1. Classification (NCBI taxonomy): domain Eukaryota; kingdom Metazoa; phylum Chordata; class Actinopteri; order Percopsiformes; family Amblyopsidae; genus Forbesichthys; species Forbesichthys papilliferus. The sequence goes on from JAODOY010024299.1 coordinate 45,353, forward strand.
ACACTGGCCAGAGTGCCCACAAACAATAGGTAGATTTTCATGACCCCAATCGCTTGACTCGTGGTTAATGTTCTTTGCTGTTTTAGATGACACCATTTCCAGGGTAGCACATTTATTTTTTGGTTTGCATTTATTTAAATATAGATTAAGAACCATGTGCTGTGCAATTACTTCCTTCCATGGAGGTAATTGTCTGGCCACCGCAGTGAAGGGCCTCAGATGTGAATCATTGAGGTTCTTGTCTCTTACTATATGAGCTTAAAACTTTAAACTCTCTCCATCAAACTGCTTAGCACTATGCAATGCATCGTAGGCCTGTCAGGTGAAGCTTGTGTAGCATAGGCCACAAAAAAAAGTCTGCCTTCTTGGTCAGGTCTGAGGAGTTTCTAATGTGAAGCATAAAGATGCTGTCCTGCTCAATGGCTCTTCCATTTCAAGTCACTATTCAAGTGTTGTATTGCACAGGTACTTCAAGAAATGTGACTCTGCCTCCCAGCAGCAATTGCCCAGAAGCCTTGTAGGGTCAATGATACATTTCTAGGGCAGGCTTCAACAAGTGTTCTGTATGACAGTGATCATATCATGGCACATTGTCATGCCCTAAATAAACCTAGGTCTTATGGTAAAGGTTTTATGTTTTATCAAAATCATATTTGATAAAGTATACGGATGACCATGAAAAATTGCGCCGTCGACAGCTGGTTGTCTATGATAGTGCACAATTTGATAGTTTGCTAAATTAAAGATCCACTGTGATATTTGAGCTGTTTTATGTTTTCCATTTATCTTGTAGCAAAACATATGGGGTGGGGAGAGGCTAAATAGGTGGTGGTTAGGTTCATTTGTTCAAGCAAGTTGGTGACAGTTATGTCAGATGACACTCCATTTCCATAGTTCCACACAAGTTTGATGAAAAATCCAAATCATGGGTTTTACTAGTGCCAATTGAAAGTGATACAGCGCCAGGACATGGATCAAATTGTGAGTTCAATTATCTATATACTGTATGCTGCCACTAAGGTTTGTAGAAGGTGACATGCTCAAGAGATCTTATGGCATTGGTTGAACCTGAGTAATACCATGCAATCATGCAAGCCTACCTCTGCATTCGTTGAACGCCAGTAAGGAGCATGAGAAAACTACTGTTTATGTGAATACATTTGGCAGCATTGGTATTACACATGTTGTAGGTGACGACCATCTTATTGACTTGACTAATTGTCTTTGTAAGTATACTACTGAAGAATTGAAAATTCCCAGCACTAAAAATGAATGATCCAGTTTTGTATACATGGATTTTCTGGACTGATGGGAAATGGTTGTCCAATTTTCCCTCAGGGCACGCTTGGGTTTTGTGTGTGACATATGAGGTTTTTATGGTATTGATTTCTATTCCATTGCAGTCACAGATCATCTTGAAAAATGCTCCTCCCTTTGCTTTAAGTTTTGTCATTAGTATTCTTAATGTATGTCTTCAGAGGATGTACGGATCCAGAGTTGGAACCATTCTGAAAGGCCTGTCCTATCAAAGGGTCTGATTTGTAATGTGACAGCGCTGCACTGGCTAAAATGGCAAAGAACTAGCAGGCAACACCTAACTAACCAACTAACAAGCTTGTCATAATGAGTTACATGTACTGCATTACTGTTTGCTTTCCAGAATCCCCAGTAAAATGTGCACACAATAGGTTTCAAAGTTTGCATGTTGTGGAACATTAACTTGGCTATAGGGGCTGTATACTATGCTCTAAATATGCGGTATCCAGATCGAATTCTCTAGACAGCTGTTTAGCAAGCTAACGTCTGTTCATGAGTAGACATTATATATGTTTTTATGTGGAAAAATAAGTGAATATTTTATAAAATTTTATTAAAAAAAAAAATAGAATTAGATTTTCCTATTTGTAAATATTAGTCAGAAAATGTATGTAACCCTAACAAAGTTTTTATACAATCAACATTTTTAACACAACTCTTATGTGACTTGACACAAATACATTTTAGTTTTTTACCTCAGGAGATAAAATAAGCCAAGTTGGACGTTGTTCTTGCTAATGATTATGACTACACCTCTATCTGAGGTTGTGTACTATATGTCACCAGCTACTTTGATCCTTTTTGGTGAGTTACACGATTGACTGAGGGGAAAATAGTGGGAAGATGGAATGAAAGGGACACTATATAACTGTTGTGACATATTATTGTCACTGCCCCCACAGACAATTGTGCCTCCCATGGTGTTTACAGGAAATGAGAGTGCAAGCTTCTGGTGCCATACCTTTCAGCAACAGAGGTGTCTGCACAGACACAGATATTTTCATCCGTCTCTGGAGCCCTTTGTCAGAGGAACTAGTTCTTTGGGAAGCCTCCCCTGGCATTTAATTTCCCCATAATATGTAATACATTTTAGCTGTCTGCGAGGGACAGGAGTCCTGCTGCTGATGCCCTTGTGGGGTGGGGGCAGGCACAGTATAGTGAGGACAAGGGTCTAATGTTTCTCATTAGGCTTGCCCTGGAGTGCCGGTCCTTGAAAGGAAACTATTGTTCTGTATGCTGGTCGGTCACCACGCCATTTGCCCATATTATGCAAACACGTGCAACGTACAGTGAAAAGTCACAGCCTATAGGCCTGTCCTCTGCTCCAAGTAAGGCATTGTTTTTGTCTGTGTGGGCCTGTGCTTGCATTTGCACTCGTTTCCCAATGTATTGTGTCTGGTCATTGCTAGGATTAACAGTGCACCCTGCCTTGGTAGATAGGCTTTTTGCTTTGCTTTGACCAATGAATCCTCAAAAATAATCCCCCCTCCCCCACTTTTAGGAGTAAACAGAGGAGATATATACAGTTGCAAGAAAAAGTATGTGAACCCCTTGGGATTACGTGGAGTTTTGCATGAATTGGTCATAAAAT
>JAODOY010024310.1:0-23879 GCA_025399855.1 Forbesichthys papilliferus
GTGTGTGTGTGTGTGTGTGTGTGTGTGTGTGTGTGTGTGTGTGTGTGTGTGTGTGTGTGTGTGTGTGTGTGTGTTATGCGGCAGAGGCATCTGAGCTTTGCTGCATGAGTCATGATCTTCTTCACCATTCAGGCTGAAGGGGGCGGTGAAGAGAGGGGACTGGTACAAGACCAAGGAGATCTTGCTGAAGGGAGTGGACTGGATCCTCAATGAGATCAAGGTCTCAGGCCTCCGTGGGAGAGGTGGTGCTGGGTTCCCTACAGGAATGAAGTGGAGCTTCATGAACAAGCCCAGTGATGGCAGGTCAGAGATTAGATGTATACACACACACAGGGTTACAGTGAGGAGTCACACACCTGTCTAGGATGGTGCAGGGTATTGTTGTTCCTGATTACGTCCTGACATTTTAGGTCTAATAATATAACAATAACAACATTACTTAGTTGGCTTTTTAATGTGTTTTATATGTCTGTTTTTCAGGCCTAAATACCTGGTGGTGAATGCTGATGAGGGTGAACCTGGCACCTGCAAGGACCGTGAGATCATGCGCCACGACCCCCACAAGCTGGTGGAGGGCTGCCTCGTGGCAGGAATGGCCATGGGGGCCCGTGCTGCCTACATCTACATCAGGGGAGAGTTCTACAACGAGTCCTCCAACCTGCAGGTCGGTTCAGCTGGGAAGAAAAGAATGTTAATGCTTAGTGTAAAATGAATGAAAGTTTTAGAGTTACCTGCTAACTCCTTAACAACTACCGCTCCCGGTGGTTAGATGGGTCCTTTTCATGGCTGACACCGCCATCGTTGTATGAATGTGTGTGTGTGTTTGTGCGCCTGGGTGAATTTGAGGCTATACTGTACAGCATTTTAGTGGCTGGAAGGTTGGAAAAGCGCTATATAAATGCAATCCATTTACCATTTTGATAAAATAGATATAGTATACAGATAAACATGAATGGTATACTTGTACTGTATATTTTGTGCACAAAATTGCTTTTGCTTTGGAAGTGTATAACCCTCACGCATCTTGCAGTCATGTAGCCTATCATATGCATCTTAGTTTAATCAGATATACTCTATGTAGTCCTGTGGGGGCTGTAACCCAGTCAAGGAGTTTCCCTCGGCACAACATTGCCCTTCCTCTGTTTTGTTAGGTGGCCATCAATGAAGCCTACGCTGCAGGGCTCATTGGGAGGGACGCCTGTGGCTCTGGGTATGACTTTGACGTTTTTGTGATGCGTGGAGCCGGAGCCTACATCTGTGGAGAGGAGACAGCACTCATTGAGTCCATAGAGGGCAAGCAGGGAAAACCCCGTCTCAAGCCTCCGTTTCCCGCTGATGTTGGTGAGTGACCCGTCTTGAGAGGGGAAGCTCACCGCTTTATCCACACTAGAAAAATCTGTGGATACGACACTTGAGAGATTCATGCTGAGGCTCCAAAGTAGAGCATCGCATTGCACCGGTGTCTTTAAATCTTAATAGAGTTGCCCACATACCTCACAGCCCTATCGGGTTTTGCTGAACCATCTTATTCTGACTACTGGAGTGTTTTCTGTCTAGCTGACACACTTAAAAGTATAGCCAGCTACTGCATGCTAATTGTAAGCTAATACACGTTATGTCAAATTCACCAAATGTCTCCTCGCATTTAGCTATTTTACCGTTCTCTGTGCATGCCGATATAATAATCCGGTACTTCTACACAGCCCTGGCCCCATAAACAGTAAAATAAACCAAGTCATAGGACTACGCTTTGGTTTCCAATGCATTTCAATGTGTGGGGCGGCGCTGCGGAGGCATATTGTTTTGACTGGAAGTTAGCAAACTTCACTTAACTGCCTTCAACTGCTGCCAGCAACTACACCAGTGCAATGCTTCTGTTGCCTTCAGCAATCATTTTGTAATGTCTTAGGCTCCGATCAACACATCTGCACGCGCGGCGCCATAAAAAAGCTCATGCCAGTCGTGCTGTACCATAGGAAAACAATGGTTTTCCTAGCGACGCGTTTCTAGACACAGCTCTCGTGTGATCGGGGCCTCTAATCGACAGTATGCTGTATCTGTCTATGTGCAAACTGTCTGGTTAATACTGTAGCACTAATTCACACGGTTTCGTGGCTGTTGTGCCTTAGGTGTCTTTGGTTGCCCAACAACCGTTGCCAATGTAGAAACTGTATCTGTGGCACCCACAATTTGCCGTCGCGGAGGCTCATGGTTCCTGGGCTTTGGGAGAGAGAGGAACTCTGGCACGAAGCTGTTTAACATCTCAGGCCACGTCAACCACCCCTGCACAGTGGAGGAGGAGATGTCTATTCCGCTGAAAGACCTCATTGAGAGGCACGCAGGTACCCTATGCCATCACAGCACATATTTGAGAATAAGAAGTTTAAAAGGAAGAGGTTTATTTTAAAAGGTACACTTGATATGTTTTTTCAAACTGCTGGGTGACTAACTCCTGTATACTCCTCACCCAAAGGAGCACCTAAGCTCTACACCCCTTTAGTTCTATTTCAAAATAAAACTAGCAGGCAGGAAGTGTATGGGCTGCTGGAGCCACTATAACAGTCAACTTAAGTTGTACCTAATGTCCTGAGGGGCTCCGGTTTCCCCCACTATCAAAAACATGTCAGGTTCACCCCTCCAGTCAGTGCTGTTGACCAGACACTGGTACACATTTGTGTACGTTGCATTGATATAACTGCCTGTCTCAGGTGGAGTGCGAGGAGGCTGGGATAACCTGCTGGCCGTAATCCCCGGTGGCTCTTCAACACCCCTGATTCCCAAGAAAGTGTGCGAAGAGGTTTTGATGGACTTCGATGGCCTCATTCAAGCTCAGACAGGCTTGGGCACCGCCGCCCTTATTGTCATGGACAAATCTGTACGTTTTACTGCAGCAGAAGATGGTTAATGAAATTGACCACTAAAATTTGTGCTTCCATCATTGTGAAATACATTTCTGTTTGCAGACTGACATCATCAAAGCCATTGCCCGCCTCATCGAGTTCTACAAACACGAGAGCTGTGGCCAGTGCACACCCTGCAGAGAGGGTAAGGAGTCGTTGCATTGTTGTCATTTCCATTCAATGCATTTTACTGCCGTAGTTTACCGTACTGCAGGTTGCAAACCAATAATGCATGTGTTTTTTATTTGGTTTGAAAAGCTAACAAAAATAATCCAATCTCATATATCAGTCACATTGCATTTTCCTCTAGCAGGAGCACGGCACATAATTTTCGAAGCCATCCAAACAAACGCCTTTTCTGCTTTCATCGTAGGGGTAGACTGGATGAACACGATGATGTGGCGTTTTGTGCAAGGTGACGCGCGGACTGCAGAGATCGACATGATTTGGGAGATCAGTAAGCAGATTGAAGGACACACTATCTGTGCTCTGGGTGACGGTGCTGCTTGGCCAGTGCAGGTAAACCACCCTAGCATGCAAGAACAGACACTGGCTTTACTTTCTCACGGTTTACCCGTCTTCTATAGGGTATGTATGTTATTCCAGATGGATAACCAGTTTATTCTCTCTTTTCAGGGACTGATAAGGCACTTCAGGCCTATAATGGAGAGCCGAATTGCTGACTTCCAGGAGCAGCAGAAGGCCGCAGCATAAATAATTTCTTTGCTTTGTTGTTTTGCCTACTCGGACTTTAGCCGCTGCCGTTCACAAATTATTTAAAACAGGCGGATGTTGTTCATCGCTTGACATTTCTGGTTTCCTGTCTGCCTTTTAATGAAGTCGCCAATAAACCTGATGATGAAACATTGTCTCGCAGAGCCTGCCTTTACTTGCGTACAGTTTGGGACAGTGTTGGCAAACTGCATCAAGACATGATGCAATACTTGACAGGAGAGGTATTTTGATTGACATACATGCTGACAAATTACATACACACACACAATGACACGAGTCTGGCTATTGGCTATGCAAGTCTTGTAAGTAGGCTATGTATACTGCTTTAATCCAAAGGAAAGACTGTGTGCTTTGCAGAATTGATGTATTTCGTTTTATGGGTGAAAACGCTAACAACAAATTAAAATCTACTACCACACTTCTGATAGTGTTGAAATGCCTATGTATCTTCAGCATGAATAGCCTATGTACTGTAGTGGTAATGGAAGAGGGGAGACTAATGAAATATAGGTTATAGATTGTGTGTGAGAGTGCATTGCTTAATTATACATAAAATTGATGGTCAACATTTGGAAAAACGTACATGAAACTGGAGAAAAAAGAATTGGAACCCATCCATCGTCACCTGCTTATCACGAGTCAGGTCGTGGGGGCAGCAGCTCCAGCAGGGGACCCCAAACCGAGCAACGTTAACCAGCTCTGACTGGGTTCTGACCAAGGCGTTTCCAGACCAGTGTGGAGATATAATCTCTTCATCTAGTCCTGGGTCTTCCCCAAGGCATCTCAGTTGGACGTGCCTGGAACACCTCCCTAGGAATGCGCCCAGGGGGCATCCTAGTTACCAGATGCCCGGACCACCTAAACTGGCTCCGTTAATGCCAGAAAATTGAGCCAGCCGGGATTTTTTATTCAGCAAGTATTGTATAAGAGAAATTGGTGAAGAGATATTTAAAAATAAAAGTGCAAACTCGGGAATTATCACTTTCAGAAGGAAATATAGTAACACTCCAGCCCAGTAGGTGGCGCAAATGCATCATCACTGAATGTAAGCCAAACAACAAAAAAAAAACATGCAGCTTCGTTTTGGCTTCTCAAAAGGTAATTGCGTTTTGGTAATTTTTTTGTAAATGTTTGTACAATTTTTGTTTGCTATTTAACACTATATGTATGGCGTTGCCAGGCGCACATGCACAAAAAAACAGACTGCTGTTGCATGGCCTTTATCAGAATATTTTCATTCTTGTGTTGCCTCACCAAAGAACACATTTCTTTTTAAAAATCTTTTACGGTAAGGTACCGGTAAACCGTTTTTCTCATTTAGAAAAATGACTTTGCTTGTACTTGCATCAGTGCGCTATTTTTTTTACGTAAATTACAATGTTTTCCTACCCCAGTAACCCTTCATTATAGGTATATGTTTGATTCCAAATAGGAAAAGCAAGCCTACATCTAAGTTCAATCTGCAATTTAAACGCACACAAATTGTCTGTTCGCAGTGTTTTAACAAGTCATTGGCAGTGAAAGGATGGCTACTTCAACGGAATCCAAGCCTGAAACTCCGAATACCTCCTCTCTTCAAGCGTGTAGCATAAGTATAATCACCTTTTATGGTAGATGTATCAAATGTCACACATTTTCTTCAGACTACTAAATTCAATAGCATACTTGGCGTTCAATCGCAGGGCTAAACCTCGTGAAATGAATAAATATTCTCTGGTAACCTTATGTAGGCCGCTGCCTATAGAAGTTTACCTGATGACATTATCCGTCTAATACAGATCAGCACGACGATCTGCAGTGTTTCCAATGTCTCATCACCTTCCCTAACTTGAAGTCCAAGGAGAGGCACGTGAGGCTAAGCCATCGGGCAGAGTACAATCGACAGCTGAAGGTATTACGATTTACTGATGGCATTAGATTTAAAATAATGTAATTCAGTCAACAGTGCTAGCGACCTTCAGGTGAAAACGGTTGGATCAAACCTAATGCCCAAATGCTTTCTAATTTTCAGACTGCTGGCACCGTGTTTGTCTGCTATGTGTGCAACCGGAGCTTCTCATCTTCTGAGAAACTGACCCAACATTGGGTATCCCACAGTACAGAAGACAAGCCATTCCGCTGCACTTTCTGCCGGGGACACTTCCGTACACACCCAGAGGTAACATCATTGTAGCAGTGGTTAAATAAAAGAAAATATATCATATTAGAGCTGATGGACACATTACAGAGGTTGTATTGTTATTGATACAGCCTCTCAATTATTTTTTTACATCGAATAATTTGTCAAATAACAAATAATTAAAATACTTGTCCATCCTATCCAGTTGATGGAGCACCGGAACGAAGAGTGTAAACGATACACCTGCAAATGCTGCGGTAAAGTGCTAAGTCTAATGCAGTTTCGCCTCCATCAAAATTCAGCGCGTCCTCAGCCTCAGGCAAAATCTGGAGATGACCCCAAGGCCCACCACTGCGTCAAATGTAATCTCGGGTTCCACACAGAAGAAGAGCTTGTGAGGCACCAGCTGTGCTGTGTTGATGACCAGGACTGTGAAGCTGGCCCTGTGGCCAGAAAACGGGCATGTCCACCCAAGGTAGCGATAGACAAGCAAAGAGCGGAGAAGGAAAGATATGTGGAAGCTCCGGCAGAGGTATCAGATCAACAGGGACACCCCCAGGAAGAGCAGCAGATGCAAGAGCTGTTCATTCCTTGTCCTAAGGAAGATTGTGATCTCACATTCCCTTCTGTTGAAGCTCTCAGGGCACACAAGAAGGGCCAACATCGGCACCCTGATGCAAGCTGAAGACCCATGCGGAGAAGAATCAGCATATGGATAAGAGAACTAAGAAGGCTTTTGGACTACTGTTACTGTTATGAAGTAGTCTGTCCTTACATCCCTTTCAGTTACTGCAGACATGTTACTTTTTTGTGCACCTCTTTATTAAAGACATTCAAAATAAAATAACCAAAAACAAATGTGTTAAAGTGTACATTGCTATAAATAATGCATGTTTTGATCTGTCCTGGTTTGTGAAGCCACTCTTCAGAACGGGATAATTAATGGCATGGATGTTTCACTTTTTATCGTGTGATAGCTACTGTCCAATAGTCTTGCACTTGACCACCTGTCAACCTGGCTGGTTATTTTGCAGAAAGGCAGAATGCAATCACATGGAACTAGTTTTAATATAAGAAGCCAGAATTTGTTGTAGACAATTTCATGATGTTGCTATAGGACCTTTTACCTATTCAGCCAGACAGTCTGTGCAAGATCAACAGCTCTGTGAGAGGGCACATGATTGTTATAAAGTGTCCTTTATTGAAATACATACACGTACCACCTCAGTGAAATTTGCACCCTATATGACAAGAATGTGTAATTCACTTACCTCTTAGTCTCAAATATTGTGCACGTTAATACGTATTTTGTCCAATTGTGTGATTCGGATTCCTATATAGCCAAACACAAAAAACGTTTTCTGGATTCATTCAAATTGAAGGCAAAACTGCATATTGTTTACACACTGACTTAATAGAAATACCCTGTTATGTTTAAAATCATATTACGGTACACACTTTACTACACTAACATCATAACTATGCATGTGGAAATTATGGATACAATTAACCTACAGCTTCAAACTACATTTTGTTATTAATATATTGTTAAATTAATATACATTTTTAATATCAGGTTTATGTCTTAATTGAATTTCACGTAGACTATGTTTTGACAATAAAAAAGACTTGCCCCATAAGATATGATTTGAGCATTATGTATGTTAAAATAGCATGTATTTTATGTTATAATTGTATGTATTATACATACATACAAACAAACAAACATACATAAATACATATGTATACATGTATTTATTATAATAATAATAAGAAAAATGCTATTTAAAAGCAGCCCACTCCCAAGTGTTGGTTGGAGCGCGTCGACTAGGCAAAAAACTCATCTTCCCATGATTCAGCGGAACTTCCTCTCTACCTCGCGCCTTTCGATCAGAGCTTTCCATCTTGCTTCAGTGCTACAGGCAGGCAAAGCCAGCGCAAAGAGGTGGCGGTGGTTGTTGTTGTTGTAGGGAAATAATGGCGGCATCGGGAGGTGGATTAACATCTCCCGCTAATGTCGCGGGCTCTAACTACGCGCCACCGGCAAAGGCTCGTTTCCCAGGTCGACCATGGACAGCTCGTAGCCGACTGCGGCGAGATAAACGTCCCCAGTATGGAAGGTTAGGCTCAGACTCGGAAGAGACAACCACTGCAGGGCCTAGGCCCATAAACATCGGGCTAACGTTGAGCGAGGACCCATCGCTGCTACGTTTACTCGGTGTGACTGAAAAGCACGGGCGCAAGAAAGATGCGGGATTTGACTCCAGTGGCAGTGAAGCAGTAAGCTAAAATTACATTTGTATGCAACCAGCAAAGGACATCGATATGAATATGTTGTCCTGTTCTTTACTAAATATGTTACTTTGTACTTCATTACATTTTTGCACAAGATGGGTAACGTTAGCCAACAGCCTTCTAGTGCTACCACTAAATATAATTATCTAGGCGTAGCATAAACTGGAGAGTGCTAGTTGCTAGTATTGTTTGTGTCGGATACGGTAAACTGGTATATGAATAACATAGTATTACCAATTTAGACGATCAACACTGAAACAAAAAGAATGCTACGCCGCCAGGCTGCAGCAGCGAGACCAAGTTATGTCTACTCAACGTTTGTTTGCACGACTTTGGGCGGACTATTTGGCGGCAGTAAACACTATCAGTCAACACTTGTTTTGGCTTCGTATCTACTGCATATTAACTACTAGATTCAGAAAACAGAATAATTATGCATGTTGGCCTACGTCAACGGTCTGCTGATTTTGTAAAAATCGCCAACACATTTATTAACGTACTATCCACGTTGCACCTGTCAGCTGACTGCCCAATGTTTTGAACGTCACATTAACGTGCAATTTAACAGGGATGGAAACTACGTTATTAATGCGTCCTATACCAAGTTTATTTAGTTTTTACATGCAATACAATTTATTACAGATATCATTATGCATTTTCATAAAGTGCTTAAAATCATTTTTTTAGTAAAACTTTGTGCGTTATTATTATCTGTTTATATAACCTATCCACATTTAGTACTGGAATGTATTGTGATTGGAAAGTTATCTCTAGAACAGTGTGTTTATTCCTGTTAGAATATTGACACATGTATGAAATACATGATTTTACATAAAGTAAAATGTGTACGAGGTATAAACTGCTGTCCTTCTCCCTCATTGTCAGAGGGCAGCTTGTTTATGCATTATTCATGACCTGTGCACTGCATTACAGTGAAACGCTGAAATATAAATGTCATATCATTTTGGGGATTTTCTGTTCAAGTTGGACCTCTTATCTCTGTAAATTGCATGTTCGCAGTTCATTATCAATCATCATTAATAAATAATATATGGTGTAATGCATTCATTTAGAATGTAGTTGTTTTTTTTTTTAAACAAAGCACTTGACATGCATTATAACCTAACTATGATGAGTTTTACCATCTTGACTTGCACAAACCTAGTCAGGCTTTACTGAGGCAATCCTATATAGGTGGCTGTAACAGAGTCACAAGCCTCATGCTCAATGCCAGTGCATCTTGCATCAGCTCGAGATGTACAACTCGACTGATAGCTTGTTGTAGTATAGGTTGTCAGTTAAAACCTTAATGATTTTGTCAAAGCTTTCGGTTAAAAAATGGATGTGAGTATCATTATTTTGCAATATGCATTACTGTTGCTTTTCTGACTGCCTGGTGTTTTATAGTTGCTTCATATAACCTTATGGGGCTAGTGGGTTTGCGTTATCTTTTTGTGTAGACACATTTACAAAGTGCTAGCAAAAACTGGATTCAAGTTTGAAATGACTGTGCACTTGAACATGTAATTACAAAGCTAGTGGCTTCATTCATCACACACCAATAGAAACTTGAGCACTTGCTTAAACTATATCATTATCCACATTTGTAACCAGATAGGTAAGACAGCCAACACTTTCATGGTGTTAACATCTCACTATCCCCCCCTGGTCTGCTCTCTGTCTTATTGTACAAAAGGTCTTTACAATTGGCACTAACCTTTCAGCGTGTTTTTATATTGGCACTTGTTAAATTTAACAACATAACAACAGCAGACCTAAACCTAATTGCAAAGTATTTATTTATTGTCATTTCTGGTTTTCTTCAGGAGGAGGATTTCTTTGGATTCGGGTCACCAGCACGTCGTTTACAACAAATTCCCGGTAGTCCTACTACGTCGTCATCCGGCCAAGAAAAGCCTCCACCAGATCCAGACCTCTCTCCAGGAGCAAAGCCGCTGATTGGAAAAATTGTACCAAGAACTCCTAAACCAGCTCTTATTGGAAAAATTGTCCAAAGGTTCCCAAAAGATGCCCAGACACCCAAGATAAGCGTTAACCTGCCTGCCAAGCATGTAGGCCTCGAACAAAGAGCAGGGAGACAAGGATCTTCACCTGAGACAAATGAAGCTTCGGCAGCTAACACGTGCAATCAGACATCAACGGTCTCTACCTCAGCCGGTGGCTCCAGGCAGGGTAAGCTGGTTTGCACACTGACAGTCGTGAAGGGCAAAGGGAAGGGCGCCAGGGCCAAAAGGCTGGGTAAAGTGCCAGATGGGTCCCAGGCAATTGAAGCCCTGGCAAAAAGGTCTCGTGGTGCACCTCGAAAGGACACGGGTGATTCTCCTGGGGCTGCAACCAAGGTCAGGGCCCAGAGCGGACAGGAGGCAGAAATACCTCCAGAAGCCAAAGCGGGACATCCCTTGTCACGCAGAAAATTTACCCGGAAGTCTTTAATTGGTTGCAAGAAGAAGCTGTCCAAAATGTCACCTAAAGACACTCCAAAAATAAAGCAAGTCCGGAGTAGGCGTGACCTTTATGCCTATGTGCCAGAGGCGATTGCAGACACAGACGAGCAGGCCGCAGATGATCAGCAGTCGCGGGGTCCCAGTACCCCTGCGTTGGAGGATTTGCCAGGTACATCATCTGAACCGGTGCAGCAGAACACTGATAAACCCTCTGTTCCCGTCGTGAGTGCTAGATCTTCCAGAGTCATCAAGGCTCCCAAGAGGTTTCTGGATGAAGGGATCATAGCCTTTCCAAAGGGTTCCCCCTCAAATTGGCTGAAAGGTAAAGTTAAAGAGGAGGGCAACTTGTTTCCGAGCGTTGAAACAAGTGCTTTGTCGAAGCTCGGTCTGGTTTCGAGCCACCTGGATGTTTACAAGAACCTCAAAATGCTGACCTCCAAACTAGCTGAGAAGAAGAGGGGCAGACCACGCGCTCAGGGCGACCTGCGCCCTTTGACCTCTCCCACAAGGAAGAGACGGAGGTCCAAGATTACGATGGAGGAGATGGATTCTCCTGGTGTGGTGAGGAAACTGGCTGTGCAGGTGGACAGTGCTTCTGGCAGCTCCTCCCACGTGGCCTCAAGCAACGCAGCACAGCAAGAGGCGAGAACTGCCGAAACTAAATGTAAGAAACACCTTTTTTACATTGTGATTAACCTTCATCACAGCATCGCTATTCTATTTATGGCTCTATTTAAGAAAACAGTGTTTTATCCTAGTCCACTATGTAATTCAACATTTTGCTGAGACAGGCTACAGGGAATGGTATAGTAAGTGATTTCAAGCTAATACACGCTAATACACTATCAAATTAACTAAATATCTCCTCACGGCCTGCTAGCTGGCCGTTCTCTGCATGCTGAAAAAAAAATCAGGTATTTCTACCCAGCCCTGGATCCTTAAATAGGAACACAAAGAAAGTGGTGCAGACTGTCTGCACCACTAGGTTTAGGCCGATAGACAATGCCATCGTCCATTGCCAATGGCTGACAGACATCACAATGTTGAGCACGCATTGTGAAAAAAATGTTTTTTTTTGGGTCAAAACGTGGCAAAGCAGCGTTCAGATTGTTAGAAATATCTACTGAAACACTCTTAAAGGCTCACAGAATTGCTGATCAGGATAATCAGTTTCACCTTCTCTTCCCCTCTCTCTCAAACACATGCGTATACAGTATTGGAGGATGCTATACGCTCATGCGCTGGCTGTCAATCAGCGTAATGTACATATATCACACATCTCTCTTAGCCTACATCTGGCAACGCTATCAATGTGTTATGCTAACATTATGCTAATGGGATTATGAAATCAAATAGTTTACTGCTTGTGCTCACTCACTTTGCTGCAGCCTATCATTGTTCGCTAGCTGTTTTGCCAGTTTCCATCATTGTCTGTCCATCTTTTGTGCAAATTCATGAGCACAAATCCTGCACACAACTTCAGACGTGGTTGTTAGGCAGCCTTTCAACTTGGAAGTATGCTACTGCCAGATAAGCAAAGTGGCGCCTTTTACCGTTTGCCAATGCTGTTATTACAGATCACTATGACTAGCCCAGGCCTACATAGGCTTTACGGGGGAAAAGTGAGGAATGACAGGGTGAGTAAGGGAGATTGGCGTAACATATAAGTACTCATTGATTTATACGTTGTCAATGTAGTCATCGTCTGATGCCAATTAGTCTTAGTCTTGCCAATGCATTTCCTATATGTGTGGCTGAGCTTCTGAGAGAGCACCCTATGGCATTGAAAGGAGACATGTTTTATTTTGCTCAAGGTCAAATAACAGCATGTTTTCTCCTGAATGACTGACTAACACTGTAGGAGCAATGTTTAATTTTTTCCCCTGTTCTACAGATACAGTCCTATCTATAACCGCAGCTGAATGTGACATCCTAAAAATAGTGGTGGGACCATTTTGGTTCAGCTAAAGAAGCTTTGGTCAATGGAATTCAAAACTAATTTGATTGTACCATACAATTCTGAGTTATTTAGAATGTGTGCCTTAAGGTCATTATACACTCTTTAAATGCTAAGAAGAATTGTCTGCTTTGTGTCCCAGTTGTCGGCAAGAGCGTAGGTGACTACGCAGGTGACTTGTTGGAGGTCAGCGGCCCCAGCCTAAGAATTGGACTCACTGGAGCCAATAAACGGATGCTACACCTTCTGAAAAGAGCTAAAGTCCAGCTCATAAAGATTGACCAGCAAAAGCAACACAAGTTGTCCCAGGTAAGAACAGGACATATACCCAAACTCGCTTCGAAGCTCTGCATACCAAAACCACTTCACATTAAGGTCAAATCGAAGCTCAGTCCTGTAAGTAAGTAAGTACGTTTATTAATATAGTGCTTCTCCCAGATATAGAATCACAAAGTGCTTTACAATAAGAAACCATCACGGTAGGTATAAAATCAAAGTGGAAACACAGCAACAAATTGGAGATATCAACACAAAAATGTGAAGTAAAATATACTGAAAATACAAGTAAAATCTACAGATACAACAGAACAAGTATAGTCAGATAAAATGAAACTAAAATAAATCGATTTTAAAATAGAGTGCCTCTAATTTGAAATCTAACCAAAAGCCTGTCTAAATATAAATGTTTTTTAACTGTTTGATAAATGTACCTACGCCTGCATTTATTTATCTGCTTACTGCCTTTCCACAATGTTGTGGTATATCCCTGTAAAATAGTGTGGAAATAGTCCGACAGTTAAAAAACATTTTTGCCCCTTCTTCTGGATAACAGTTGGGGTCCAGAGATTTAGGAGTGGTGACAAGTGGACGGAGGAGGAGAAGGAGGAGACGGAGAGCGGGGAGCGATGACACTCCTCAGGTAACATAATTCAACATGTATACTATTCTATATTATTCTTTTCAATTTGAGTGTGATGCAGTTCCTTTTCAGCGGTAAGAGTCTTAAAATGCGTTCCCTTTTTGTATATACTGTATATAACTTTTTTTTTTTTAAACCAACCTTTTCTTGTCCTTAGAATAATGGTATATCTTAGATAATAAATATAACAGTTATATATATAACACTCTTCTGGTGCAGATCCAGCCCCTGGGCGGTCCGAGGATCAAGCATGTGTGCCGGGCGGCCGCGGTGGCCCTGGGCCAGCCTCGTGCCATGGTGCCCGACGACATCCCGCGGCTCAGCGCCCTTCCACTCCACGAGAGAGAGGGCATCTCCCATTCTCCTGCGGCAGAGGGTAAGCGCCGTCTGTCGAACGCTCTCTCTCTTTGAACTGTATAGGCTGTATTTGAATCAGCGGTGTGTGGTCAGGCCCTTCAACCCCTGACCAAAATGCAGGACAAAAATATTTGTTATAGATTCACAAATGAACATCACACAATATTTTAAACCTATACTGTATGTCTGAAATGTAAGGCATTTCAGACATACAGTATAGGTTTAAAATATTGTGTCTGAAATGCCTTAGTGTTCTCGCTACCTTTCCAGTCAGGAAAGGTGCCATCTTTGTTAGCCAATCAAAGCGGTTTATTCAAACAACGTAGCCGTACGCTCCTCCTACGACCCCTGTTATGTAGTGGATCGTAAAGGACTGTATGGGCTCTAGCTTGGAGGACAGGCGTTCACCCTGCGGTGTCTATTAAAACACTTTACATAGGTGCTGTGCTATCTCTATGTGACAGTACACAGGTTTGCATTTGAATAGTTCTTGTTTATTGTGGGTTCGAGTGGTTGTTTGTGTGGTCTGAAATTACATATGATAAGCCAGTAATCAGTATCTTACCCAGTAGTCTATTATAGAGGTATATATAATCATAACACATAATATATTTTATAATCATAAACCCACATAACTGTAATATAACAGTGAATATATATAGGCTACACAAACAGGTACAATCTTATTATTATTATTATTATTATTATTATTATTATAATGCTACTACAATAAAAGGCAATGGTTACAGTGTCATATTGTCAGTTGTAGCTGGGTAGTAACATCTAACAAAGGACAGCATGAACCATGTTATTCAAGGCATTACATTTGCATTGCTCTGCACATATAAGGGATGCATGGAGTATTGATGACCTTCTGTAACAACAGTGCAGGTTTACATTCTATAACTAGAGCTGCCCGATAGCGAGGCGATCAGCTTAGGGCATCGGCAAGTTTAGGCTAATGTTAGCACGTGCACACGAGCAGTAACATGAAAGAAATAATGTAAAACAAACAAGAAATGGCGAATGTCCATGTTATAAGTTATCGGGAACATATGGTAAACTCACAGTTCGTTAGTGACGCACAGAACTTATCACACTCGAACGGGGGTTCTCTCTGATGCGGAGCAGACACGAATCACACAAGCTGCCTAATGCCGTATTCTGGTGACCTACATATATCAGTTGTATAGTACCAATGCACTACGGCTTCAGGTCACTAGGTGGCAATGTTCCTTCTGTTATCCGCCTTTCCAACAACCCCCATCTCCTGAAAATACAAGGGTTCACCTTGCTCGTTTCATATGGTGGTCAAATTGACTAATATCAAAATAGGAGTCAGGATTCAAGGTTCAAGCACTTCTAATCCCTGGATGAAGATGATACGATAGCCTGTAATAGGAGAGCCTGTAGCAGACTGCCGTTAACCCTGGCACACAAGAATTGTGTGCTTGTTTTGTTTTTGCTTGCATTTTTGCAGACTTTTTCTGAGCTTTTGTTTTCGGCGGATAACCGGCGGAGCCATCGCGGTAATGTAAAACTAGCATAAAATACAATGTTAATGATAACTGTTGTGGATCCCGTGCAAGACACCCTCCTCATATTAATCAACATTTTGTAGGCTTTGCTTGTGATTGTACGTTGTGCTGTATAGCTCTTGCAGTATTAACAAGCTAATAATATGCATGTGTTTGGATGTCTTAAATAATCATGAATCAATAATAATCACGAATAGTCTTTTATAAACATGTTATTAAACACGTAATACAATATAGATACATATACAACATCAAGTCTATATGAAAACAACATTTAACAAAGTCAGATTGGTCATTTTATGCAAGGGTAGGGTAAAAGGTCATGCAACGGCCCATTTATGCTTCTGCTTCGAGCCTACGCCATGCCTAGTCATGAGCATATTATACTAATGCGCTTGTCTGTCGGCCGCGCGCACACGAAACCCCACTTGACGGAAGTGCCATGTCTTGTTTTGAAGACATGGCATGAAAAATCTTTCTTAGTTAAACCAACATTTATCACAGGAAACACTGTGCCACCGCCGATAGAAAACAGTAGTTTATTTTATATTTCGCTGTCTAAAAAACAGGGATATGCCATAGGGAAATCCCTGTCTTGTCAAGTGTGAAGTTGTAGTCTTAGTTGTAGCAAGGCATATCAAAATGTTTCTTTCCAACTAATCTAATACCATGATTGTTTTTTTTTTTAGAGACGATCTGCACATGTACAGTTTGTTACAAAGATCCCTAATTCCAAAGCACTCTGGCATATGGGCTTGCCATCCACAAGACTTGTTGGCTGCGTCAAATCGACGGACGGTCGGAGGGAGGGACATTTTTTTGAGAGGTGCCCCTTAGCTTGCGTGGCTACGGGGGACCATACACTGTAGGTGCGACAGTGGACGCATAAATGAGCCTTAAGCTAAAACATTTAAAATTATTATTTGTAATATTTAGTAGGTTTATGCGCTGCACGCAGCTGGTTTATATGTAATGTATTGGTGATTCATGGTAGATCACCTCTTATCTCATTATTTAGGGCTGCTAGTGCTACTAACAATTAATTTTATAATTACACTTTTTTTTTCTTTTCTATTAAGTAATAAGTTATTAAATTATGGTAAATGCTCATCACAACTAAATTGAACATGCATCTTGAAATTGTTTTAAATGTACATATATATTCCATACAGTATAGGTAATGTATGTATATTGTGTTCAAGGACTTGTAAGGACAACTAAAATAGCATAAATAAATTATTATTCTATTAGTTGCCTGGCTACGCTTACTTGGACCTACGCAAAACTGAAAATTAAGTGTTGGGAAGCAGCGAAGATCATCTTCTCTGATCTTAAAGCTGTTGTAGGAAGAATTTGTTGCAAGTTGCAACGACAAAAATCCCCCCCTCCTCTGCTCTCTCCTGGTGCCTTTTGCTCTGCCATTGCGAAAATCTGTTGACAAACCTGTTCTAGCTGTGTGTGTATGTGTGCAAATTCATGTGATTGACAGGCGGGCTAGATTTGGAGGAGCAGTCGTGGGAGGGGGGGGGGCACAAAATCCTCAGTTGCTGCCAAATCCTAAATCGACATTCGAAGCAGGGGCTATCAACCAGAGCAGATACTCTCACAGAGTATTTCACCCACTGATAGCTGACATATGTAATTTGAATTATACTAAATGTATCTCTTTGAAATCCTACCTACAGTAACCTTTTTTTTTTTTACCATTATAAACTATGCTAATTAGGGTTGGGTATTGTTTGGGTTTTATACGATTCCGGTTCCAAATCGATACTTTTATAACGGGTAGGTAAAATGTTTCGGTTCCTAAACGGTGCCTGAACCGGTTCTTTGTTCATTTGTTCAATGCTTTTCATTATTATTCAAATTATGGTTCACAGTAATTTGTTGACTGTTCCTAAGCCGCCAGCGCTCGTCACTCATCATATTAATTTGTTGACGGCCCCTTAGCCGTGCAGATTTGCTCTTCGTGTTTTTATTTTATAAGATATTGAAACTCCATGTGTGAATGTCGAGTAATTTGACATCTATATTAAACAAATAAAAAGTACGAGTGAATGCATCTGTTTTGAACCTTTTGCTTTAGGCATTTTAAGCGTTTTTAACATAGCTAACATTAGACTAGGCATATGATCGGTAACACCGCTGTAATTAGAAAGACAGGGCGGTTTTTTGGGAAGTTTTAACTTGCCCGGGGGGAGGATCAGGTTAAAGGGGTGTTGTTTGTTTCCATGTGAAATGTAGGTTGTAAAGTCCTTTGAGACTGCAATGTGATTAAGGGCTATATAAATAAAATTGACTTGGCGGTTGATCTGTGCTTCCTGTTCACATCCGCATGCGCATGCTCAGTGTACCTGCCCAGCGTACCTGTAGGCTACGCGACGCGTGTAAGTATCCGATTATTAAACGGGGCTAAAACACATTATTTTAGTTTTTAACCCCCGTTTTAAAACTAAAACGCCCCGAAATGAGGCACTGGAATTTGCGTTTGATTTTGGTCCGGTAGATACGATCATATTGGCATCAGGTTTCTGTACCCAACCCTAATGCTAATTGGTAGATTGTGTCTCTATTCACAACCAGATGCTGCAGATGACGACGACGTGTCTGACCAGGAGAGGGTTCGGTGGGTGGCCCCGCAGGAGCACATGCCGGTGGGAAGGGGAAGGGACAGGAAAGGCCACAAGTTTAAAAAAAGAAGGAGGTTTCTGAGCCAGTATCTTCCTAACGGTGCCCGGGCGAGGCGCTGTGGCATCTGTGATGGCTGCCTGATTGACTATGACTGCGGGGAGTGCCACAATTGCCTTGACAAGCCCAAGTTTGGAGGCCCCAACACCAAGCGTCAGTGCTGCATGTGAGTTGTTTCTCAACACCAGACCCACCCCCCACCCCACCAAACGGCAGATTCTGGTACAGTTTTGGAAAGGGGACGCCTCACCTCTCTCATCCTGAAGATACAATATACATAATTATGCTCCATTTTATTTAAAGGTACGCTCCTCAGTTGCATAATAGTACCCCTCGAACCCCACATTTCTGCCCAAGCTTGTATATATTTGCAATGCACACAGTGCCTAGGTGAATAATGCTATAGGGGAGGAGTAGAGAATGGTGCTAGAGAGGGAACTAGGAAGGAGAGCAAGCCATTCTGCATTCTTAAATATCAGAGCAGCCAGCTCACCTTTTTGTTAACGCTGGATTTTGCCACAAGAGGTTTGTAGTTGCACACAAATCGAGGAGTGTCTTTTTAAATGAAAAAAACGTTCTGGGTTTTCCAGCTTCATTGCCAATAATGTAAATAAAGCAGTCTTTGAAGCTATGCATTCGCTGATCGAATACGTCTTTCTATTAAATTCCATAGAATAATAAGGCTAAAAAAGGAAACGTACGTAAGGCATCACACAAGCATATTTAACAGCTCATATGCTTATTATTATACACCTTTAAATTAAACAAGCTATGAAACTGTGAGTTTTGACATTGAAATTTGCTCTCCTACAACCAGATATAAGAGGTGTGTTCGGATTGAGCAGGCAAGAATGAAGCGATTCCCGAAGCCACTGAAACGTATGTCAGTTTTCATTCTCAAAGGATGGTTGTTTTGTGTAATTTGTCTTACCAAATTGTTCCTTAATACATTCCCTGTACTAAATCTAAAGCAGAACCAAAGAATCAAGATGTCTGTTTGTCCATAATGAATCATGGCATTGTCTTTCCCAGTCCAGGTGAGGCGACCGCCCGTCAACCTGTCAAGTGAGGAGGAGCAGGAGGAGGAGTGGGGAGGCGAACTGCATCCGGAGGAGCAGTCCATCACGGGCCTGCTTGGAGACAGGAGACATTTGCGGCGGAACATTAAACCGCGCTCCTACAGCAACCTGTTGAAGTCCGAGTCCGAGGAGGAGGCCGACGATCAACTGCTGGTTAAGCCGGCTTCTGTCACTCCTAGCAACCAGGGTAACTGACATTTGATACTCAACTTTTTAACGGTTTGCTATTATGTTGTTCCTGTTTGTTTAAATGGAAGCTGCTTTGGGGACCTCGTTTAAATCAGTTTTTTCTCCTCCCATACCACCCCACCCACACCCCTCCCCGATAGGTCCTACCAAGCAATTCTTTCCTGGTGACATTTCTAGTGAACCTGTGAAACAACGTCGTGCATATTGCCGGGGTCGACCGAGAACTGTCAAGGTAATATTGACACATTTCCATTCACTACTCCCTTCATACCTATTGATCCAGCTCGGCTGGGTTAAGGTTTACTGTATATGCTGAATAACAGCCATATACCACTTAAACCACCAAATAAAAACCTTTATATAACATTAATAACCATATTTGACATTAGGCAGATTCAAACAAACCCTACGAATTATTCCAAAATACTGATTGGCCTCGGGTTTTTGTCTTATCCACTCAGCAACAAGAATAAGTAATTTATTTATTTTTGTTTGTCTACTCTTTTAGTTAATTCTTTCCATTCCATCACTAAAATGCCGAATGCTTTCTATGAAAGATAACTACCACTCCTTTAACATTAATTAATTTAATGATTAATGTGTTCATGGTAAAATGCAGATCACTACTTCAATCGTATACAGGCTGTAACATACATTATGTGCTAATTGGTCAAATGTGGGCCTGCTGTGGGTTGTTTGTTCAACAGCAAAGCGATCCATGCTCTTCCCTTTCGTTCCTCTCCAATATAGTAAACCTTAATGCATACAAATTGAATTAGTTTTGCCAAATAAGTTCTGAAATCAACAGACTTTTTAGGATATAGTTTGCTCCAATGTGTGTGTTTTTAAATATTGTTTCACAGCCATTTTTTTTGGAGAAATTATGGAGTCAGTAAATTAATCTTAGTAAAGTGAATATTTTCATTGTATGGCTGGACAATACGGCCCAAATTGATATCACGATATATTTCTTGGTCGATATATACAATATACAGTATCTAACAAAAGTGAGTATACCCCTCACATATTTGCAAATATGTGAGCATATTTCATGTTATAACAATGAAGAAATAACACTTTTCTGCAATGTAAAGTAGTGATTGTACAGCTTGTAGAACAGTGTTCATTTGCTGTCCCCTCAAAATAACAAAACACACAGCCATTAATGTCTAAACCGCTGGCAACAGAAGTGAGTACACCACTAAGTGGTCATTACACCGTGTCCTAATTGGATGTGACGCGAGAGAGTGTTAGCAACAAAAGCAGTTATATCGCTATCTTTTCTGTTGTAATGTCCTACCTAGACGCGAGCGATGCTGCTTGAGCGAACTTTTGTCGGACGCCCTGTTTCTATTTTCTTCCTGTCGCTCGCGTTGAGACCATAGAACTAGGCTATATTTAATAGTTGAAACGGAGGACTGTTCATTCAGTTACCTTAAAGTGGCAGCTGGCTGGAGGAAGATCGTTTTCTATTAGCATGCTCAACCGAGCTGGCAAGCTAGTTATCTTATTTTACAAAGTAGAGGTGGTTGTATAATGCGTGTAGCCTACAACAATGAGTGACATCTGTACTTGCCCCCGTCATAGTAGGAAATTGTTGTGAATATGGAGAAGGTGTATGCTTTCGGCTTCAGGTCACTAGGTAGCAATGTTCCTACTGTTATCCACCTTTCCAACAAGTGTGCTACTGCTAATATGTAGGCTCTGTGGTTTGTTTACATGACGTAATCGAATGTAATTTCTGACGGATTCAGTGAGGACATGAAGCGTCCGATGGAACGCGATAGTCGGATGCTCGCTTGCTGTCGCATCCAGTTAGTACACGGTGTTAGAAAGGAAAATTGAACTCTCACCAATCTCATATTTTGACTGTAAATCAGCCAATTCGAATCTCCTGCCAATCGATCAGTGCATCCCTACTAAAATTAGTGTAGAGCTCAAAGGTGTCAGTATTCCCTATCCTGCCAAGTAAATCAGACTGTCGGACATTTATCCTAAGCATTTCACAGAAACAAATAATGTCTTAAAGTAGTGCATCCTACCATGAACTTGCTTGGTCTAACAGCCATAATCTGTTTAATATCCACTAGGTATGTTAACCACCAAGTAAGGTGGTGCCACTTCCTTCACTGTCCATGTTGGCACGCTTTATAGATACACACAGACCAGAGCCATGGAAATAGCAGAGTTATGCTAACGTAAGTTTGAAATGGTCAACGGTCACATGGTTCATGGAGAGGCTAAACCTATGGCACAATAGTTCCCAGAAGTGCTTGGTGGGCAGTTTTGAATATATTCTATTTTTATATATATAATTAGTAGTCAATAAATGCACGATTTACATTACAAATAAAATGTATAGGGTGCTTTTTGCATTTAGGCTAACTTCCGGGAACTATTTTGAGGCTCCACGATCCGTCATTGCTGTGAAAAAAGGGTCCCTTGGAGTGAACGGAGATAGCGTACCTTTGTTCTTTCCATGGCGCTGACACAAACCAACCATGTACCTACAGGGGTGAAGCATACTGATGTAGTGACCTTATCACAAGCAATGCTTGAATAACCTTAACAGCTACAGTCTACAGTAACGTTAACTGACCGGCACATTAACTTAAGTTGGTGTGACACTAAAAATGCTCTCACACTGATTGGCTACCAATATTTATGATGATTTTGATTGTACCTTGTTAGTCTACACGTACCTCCATTAGTATACTGTACTATTTACACCACTCTATTAGTGTATCTCACTATTTACACGACCCTATTGGTGTAGTGTGTTATTTACACAACCCTATTAGTGTAATGTGTTATATACACAACCCCATGAGTGTAGTGTGTTATATACACAACCCCATAAGTGTAGTGTGTTATTTACACAACCCTATTAGTGTAGTGTGTTATTTGCACAACTCTATTAGTGTAATGTGTTATATACACAACCCCATGAGTGTAGTGTGTTATATACACAACCCCATAAGTGTAGTGTGTTATTTACACAACCCTATTAGTGTAATGTGTTATATACACAACCCCATGAGTGTAGTGTGTTATATACACAACCCCATAAGTGTAGTGTGTTATTTACACAACCCTATTAGTGTAGTGTGTTATTTGCACAACTCCATTAGCGTAGTGTGTTATTTGCACAACTCCATTAGTGTATTAGTTTAGTGTTATTTACACAACCCTTTTAGTGTATTAATGTAGTGTGTTAATTACACAACCCCATTAGTGTAGTGTGTTATTTGCACAACTGCATTAGTGTATTAGTGTAGTGTGTTATTTACACAACCCTATTAGTGTATTAATGTAGTGTGTTAATTACACTTATCTCTGTGTGTATCTATTTACTGCCAGTGCTCAGGTTGTATAAATACCCGTTGCCTTTTCATACCGCATACTTCTTAATTCCAGATAACTCTACTAGTTTTTCCGCTTCCTGTTCTCTAATACCTCATGTGCTGCCCGTCGCCGTCTGCATGACACTAATAATGCTAGTGGACCTATCTTGCTGTTTGGCTTAGGCAGTCCCCTCCTCCGCAGGAACCGGAGGAGACGCTGCTTGGGGAGGAGGCCAGAGAATCTCTCCGAGAGGCACCTCCACCGGGAAGCCCCTTGGCACAGCAGCAGTTACACATACGTTTATACCGTCTGCCTGAGTCTGTGCTGCAGACAGCGATAACATTGCCCCTGCTGTTTCCCCAGAATCTGAAGCAGTTGGCTCCACAGTCATCGCCGAAATTGCCAGAAAAACTGCCGCCTAAGGCACCCCCACCACATTCCCACCTGTGCTCTTCCCCAAAACCATCCCCTGTAGTAACACCGCTGTCTACAGCACAATCACAGCATTCTACAGGACCCTTGAAACTGTCCCTACTAATAGCTAAGAAGCTGTCTTCTGCACCTACGCTGCATTGTGGAGAACACTCACCCCCAAAGCCACTAGTAAAACAGACTACTCTACCATCATCACTGTCTGTGGTAGCATCACCCCCAAAACCATTAGTAAAGCAGACTACTCTACCGGAATCACAGTCTGTGGAACCGTCACCCCCAAAACTACTAGTAAAGCAGACTACTCTACCGGAATCACAGTCTGTGGAACCGTCACCCCCAAAACTACTAGTAAAGCAGACTACTCTACCAGAATCACAGTCTGTGGTACCATCACCCCTAAAACAACTAGTAAAGCAGACTACTCTACCAGAATCACAGTCTGTGGTACTGTCACCCCCAAAACAACTAGTTAAACAGACTAGTCGACCATCATCACAGTCTGTGGTAGCATCACCCCCAAAACCACTAGTAAAGCAGACTACTCTACCAGAATCACAGTCTGTGGTACCATCAACCCCAAAACTACTTGTAACACTGCATGATATTTTACAGTCATCACAGTCTGTGGTAATATCACCCCCAAAACCACTAGTAAAGCAGACTACTCTACCAGAATCACAGTCTGTGGTACCATCACCCCCAAAACCACTAGTAAAGCAGGCTACTCTACCAGAATCACAGTCTGTGGTACCATCACCCCCAAAACCACTAGTAAAGCAGGCTACTCTACCAGAATCACAGTCTGTGGTACCATCACCCCCAAAACCACTAGTAAAGCAGGCTACTCTACCAGAATCA
>JAODOY010024330.1:0-23878 GCA_025399855.1 Forbesichthys papilliferus
TAATAAGAAAATATTATTATTATTATTATTATTATTATTATTCATACTTATTATAATTATTATTAATATTATTAGTATTAATAATAATAATAATAATAATATTAATAATAATAGTTATTATTATTATTATTATTATTATTAATAATTATTATTATTTCTAATTATTGAAAATATGTGCCCTCTGGTGTACTTCATTTTACAACTTATAATACAACTTTTGTGTGTCCTTCAAGGCCTGTGGGTGATTTCAGCGTGAAATCTATAGTGCCATGGCAAGTTGATGCTGTATTTCACTGTAAGATCTGCTATCATTTAAAATAATTTGAATCAGCCATCTACATATCCATGCTTTGCATTATTCCCTGCACACATTCAAAGTCACAGCAGGAGTTTACTGTAGTGTAGAACGAGCAAATGGCATGGGACAGAACCACCTTTTGATCCTTCG
The DNA here is from genome assembly GCA_025399855.1 of Forbesichthys papilliferus. Classification (NCBI taxonomy): domain Eukaryota; kingdom Metazoa; phylum Chordata; class Actinopteri; order Percopsiformes; family Amblyopsidae; genus Forbesichthys; species Forbesichthys papilliferus. The sequence goes on from JAODOY010024330.1 coordinate 449, forward strand.
ATGTCGGCTCTTCCCATCATTGTGAAGCAGAATTCACCACGCGTGGGATTGTTCACTCACTAATAAGGACCGTGAGCTGGGTTAGACCGTCGTGAGGCAGGTTAGTTTTACCCTACTGATGATGTGTTGTTGCAATAGTAATTCAAGCGTCAAAATGCCAAAATGCTTATGTAAAACACCCTATTCTGTGGCTATGTCCCTGTGTCTTCAGTGGATTCTGCTTACCGTAAGGTTAGTTAACAACTTTACATTGGAATCAGCCTTGTGTAGACACACAAGCATGCATGTATGCTAACTTTCAGTTTGAGAGAGAGAGAAATGTAAAACAGGCTTTGTGCTTGCTCGTGGATTGTACGGTGGTCAGTCAACCTCTAAGTACATGCAGGTGTTGGCCTTCTGCTCCATTAACACTGTGGTTTCAGTCTCGGGGTTGGCCCAAAAGACACTGAATTTAGAATTCAGATTTCGGCAGCTGTTCTCTATGCTAATTAGATGTGGCTTTGGGGTTGACAACAATAAGTCAAAAGAAGTGTTTGTTCCAATGCAAAGATTAAGAGGATGTGAAATGTGTTGAATAAAAAACTTTTATTTTTATTTACTTGGCTATTTGGACTGCAGAGTAAATATCCAGTGTGCTTATGAATTAGGCAACCTGCTACAATACCTGTCTCTCAGTTCAAGTGCTCAAGTAAAGCTTGAACTAAACATAACCCCATGTAACGGCCGTCTATATTTCAGCCATCCATTTAGGGGAGGGGATCTATGGGCACTCTGGTGAAACAATGGCCAAATATTTCCCATCTTTATTTGCATGGAAGATATATCTTCTTGAAATAAAATGTAGTCACCCTGAAATGACAACATGACCTGCTATTACAAACTCTTGTTGAATTTTCCAATCTCCTTTACAGTCGTGTACTGTATGAAGTGACATCATGTTGTTGGGATTCAGGCTGGTGTGGGGGTTATCCAGTTCATATATATTTTATATCCAGATAATGTGAAAAGTGTAGGTGTCCAGGCACTTGGGCCAGATGTCCTGTAACATCTGGGGATGCGCTGAGTTAGATGTGTGGTTAGAACATGTGACATCACTGTGGGTTTCACGGTATGGCACATTAAAAAGCACATCAGTCAGTTTGTCACAACACCATAAAGATCAAGACAGACAAATACGACTGTTCTTTACAGTAATGTGTAGTATGCATTGGGAAAAATGTAAGTACACACGGTTTTGTTAAAACCTATATGCTTTATAAGTTTATATTTCTTTATTATATTTCTGCAAAAAGTGATTAATAAGAAGCAAATGTGAGATGTGTTATGTGCGCTATGATAAACTTTGGGTTTTGGCATGATATGATAAAATACACCAGAAAATAACAAGACCGGAATAGACATCAAAAACCAGAAACAACACAGGACAAGTAAATGTAGGTTTATTTCCTTTGTCTACCTCATAAAATAACCAAAGTAGTTAGGACTCACAAAAGCAATCTTGTCTGAGAGAGGGTGGCTTATACAGACGGGGAGCGACTGTAGTTAATCATTCTGTAGCATAAACCAACTTACTGTTAAGTGTAAGTCATTTTTAATACGGTTAGAGCATTACAATACACGGCGGGATTCATATGTAATTACTGGAATGTGAAGTTTAGTATTTTCATTCAAATGTACTTTGAAGGCTGTGCAAACAGTGTCTGAGATGCTCTCGTTAAACCATTAGAGATACTACATATGCATACAGAACCATAAAGAAGACAAGCTAGAAGTAATATGTTCACGTAAATTGTGTGACCAGGCTCATGCCATTCTCACTTTACTCTTCATTAGACACAATGGGTGGAAATGAGGTCATATTGTAAGGTGTTCTCATGTTAATCTGGTTTGCAGAACCAAATTGTTGCAGCGTTTTATTTCATTAAGATATGTACATGATGATTTGAGTGTCTCATACATTCATGTCTCGTGAATTCAGTTTTGCATACACGTTGAAAGTAATGTTTTTAAGAAACAGTTGAAGCCACTTGAAGTGGAATGTTTCTGGTCAAGCACATAATGTTATTTAGGGGCTAATGTCATACTTTTATTCTTAACGTCAATGGGAGAACTTCATATCGTTAAAAGGAAGTTAAGGTTTACAAAAAGTCTAATACCATTGAACATGACTAGTGTTAAGCTTCTCTATGATTGCCTTTTAAATTAAATAAATAATTTCATAGAAGTTTTAATATAAGGTAAGATAGAACGTCATTATAGCCAATGGAAGAACATCTTAAGTTACAAAAATTGGAGAAAACGAGTTCCCGGCTGGGAATATTCACGTGAAGCACTTTAAAACAACTTGTAAAGTCATAGTAGAGATTGGTAGGCTATACACTAGTGGCAGACTTGTTGATGTTGTACTGTACATGAAGAAACATGGTGGACAGCAGTGAACCTTTGGTTGATGGAATAAATTAACCATTTATTGCATATACATATTTTGTTCTTGCAGGTTGTAACAGTTAGTTGTTGTCCAATTGACCTAAACACAAAATGAGTATAACCTAGCCTAATATGAATATTTGCATCCTGCAGTCCTCTTTATGATTATGTATTAGCATCTGCTAAATGTCTTTCGTTCTTTCTTTCTTTCTTTCTTTCTTCCTTGTAGTGCCTTCCTAAATTCTAACATGGTACTAAAAAAAAAGGTATTCAGTATGTTTACATATCCACAGCCCAATGTGTAGCAATAACATATTCAGTTGCTAGTTATTTGGTATTTTCTCTATGGACAAACTGTCAATGAAAAGATGGAAAGAGGAAGGTGGTCAACTGGGAGTTGGGTGCTGTCTCTATGTGTTTTAGTAGTTATAAAATGTTTATATGCAAAACGTCAGTCTCAGCCATGTTTTACAGTACATGCATGCTGTATACAGTAGCTGAGCCCGGTGCCATATTCTTTTATCATCACACATACAGCTGTGATACTTCCTCTTTAGCTCAGGGACCTGTGTTTGTGATCGAGTGCATGTGTGCAAGGATGCATCTGTGTGTGGGTCTGCACAGTGACAGCGTAATATAGAAATATATTTGTTGTTGTTGTTGTTTCATTTAATTTCCATCAAGAGTCCCCAAAGCGCTGCTCATTACAGTAACGCTGTACATCTAGCTAGCTCTCCATTCTGTATGCTCGCTGAAATAACTATCCAATGCTTCTACACAGCCCTAGCTCTGTAAATGGGAACGCAGTCACACCACACAACACTATACTACTAGCCGTGGCGATACGTGTGCAATGAGGGGGAATTTGGAGGGGGGGAGGAGCGCCCCATGGCATTGAAGGGAGAGGTGTTTATGTTTTGATTGAGTTCAAATATAAACTATCTATCTATCTATCTATTGAGTCCATCTTGAAGACTAGACGTGGCGAGTGTGCATAGGTTCAACTCTTCCGTTAGGCAGGTGTCTGTCTGCCTGTAATTATGCTAATTGGCACCACATCAACATAATTCCGGTCTTTGAGGGTAGAAGGTTCAATAGTAATTTAGCCCAATACAACATTTGCACACGTTTGCTATGCCCTAGGCCTAGACTGTTTTACTGAAGAACTGAGACGGTTATCACCTCGCTCGCTGTGATCACTGCCTGTGTGGCCAAATGTTACACTAGTACCAGTCGATAATCTTTCTCTCAATCTAACCTGATAGCCTTCTGGCTATGGGCTGGGCAGTCTTCATTTATAAGCATTTATTGTGTACTCTTTAACCAGGACAAAGGGTGGCTTTCCAAATGTAAATGAAGGGATGGGAACACTTTTACTGGAGATCAGAGATTTATTTAGAACTCAAACAGATGGCTAATCCCTGCAAACACTCCTTTCTCATAATCTGTGGGCGGAGAAGAGACTGTGACCAGTTACTCTATAGATCTGGTATGACTATGTAAACACAAGTATTCAACCAGAGCCATGTTTGCCTTGCACTTGACCTTCTCCTATGACCACAATGTATTGCGTATACAATCCAGCAGAGCAACATATTCGTCTGGTCGGCGCGACGTCATATCCAGCTTGAGAACTCTGTGACAACAAACGTCTGTCACATGTAGGCTATTCACATGGGTTTTGCAAAGTCTCTGTTTATTGTTTTTTTTATTTATTATGAAGATAGAATTTTTTTTTTTTTTTTCAACCAAGTTGTCTTACTTGGTTCGGCAAACAGACACATTGAATAATGTATTACCGTAGTGATATGGCAGCCGTAACATATTATTATTATATTATATTTATTATATGTGCAGTAGATGCAGCGGTGTTATATTGGGTTTGTTGTGTGTGCACATCTTAAACATTTTTGTTAAAAAAGGCAAACGTGTGTCCCCTATAAGGTTTCACTGTTACCCAATCATTGATACACGCACAGCTGACACTTCCCCCATCACGTAGAAGGGCATAGTTTATACCCCAGTCCTCACAGTGCAGTATGTCTAACAGAGATTTACTCAAACATGGAAACATGAGAAGGAATTCAATTCAAATCAATTGCTTCCTGAGTAGTAGAAGTATAGCATGCAGGCAATGGTTGACCTGCAATTGACTTGTGAGCCGAGCCAGAACATTTGCCTACACAGCCGTGTCATGGAAAAGGACTTTGACCTTATGAAGGAATGTAATACTTGGATATTATGTTCTTCCCCACATATTTTCAAAAGACATGTAATATCACATAACCGTCATCTCTTTTATACGCAAGCCAGCAGATTTTTAATTTCCTTTCTGATTCATAGAGCATATCATCAACATTTACATATATGGTTACCCTTTTATAGCATTTGCCAAAAGACATGTTTACTCGGCTATATATAGAATTTACAGTATATTTTATAATATATGTTGGGGTCAAAACCTTTTTTTTATCATTCATTTATCATTTAATTAATAAAGGTCCTCTCTGAAATAATTATCTTTTCTGAAAGATTTATGGTATCTCAACTGCCAGTGTGACTGCTATGCCAGGCCAATAGGCCTGTGCAAAATTAGGCTATTGTATTAGACATAGGCTACTATATGTGCTGAGCATCTCTGTCTGTCTGTTTGTTTGTTTGTTATGGCCCCTCTAGCGCCCCCAGTAGGGCTGACAAGCAACAGGCCTTACCAGGGAGTTCGAGTCAGAGACCCTGTCAAGGAACTGCTGAGGAGGAAGAGAGGTCTTGAGGCACATACTGCCAACACAGCGCCCTCTGCTGTGGTGAGAGTCAGTGACACGTAGTACATTTTTTAATATGTTGCATGCCCTAGCTCAACCAGAAAATTACTGCAAAAGATAAACCTCACTAGCGATATATAGATATAAATAGTGGTCAGAAGGCAAGATATAAGCAAATATGTAATCTTACATTAATTCAATGTGTACCATCATCTCTAAACAATCAATAAACATGATGTTCCATAATGACAAATGTAACTAGGAATTTAACAAGGGAATGTGTTAGTCACAAAAATGACAAAAATACAATATTTAATCACATTATTAAAAATGATTTACTTGAGTGAGATAGATATAGGTTCAGAAGGCTTATCCCATTGAGAAAAGGGGATTTTGTCCTTATATAATCCAGGTGTTTTTCCATGACAGTTACAGCCATTCCCTGGGATAGCTTTAGGGCTAGGCAATCGGCTCTATGCAAAGCAACCTGCAGTCTGCCAAAAAGCTGTCCCTCCCATTTCTTACACATGCACGCACACTAGCATACACTCCCATAAAACAAGGAAACACATATTTATAAAGCACGTGTTAGATATCATGGGGATCTGGGATGAATTCCGTTACATTTCTACCTTTGTTGTTGTCAGTAATGAAAATGATGAACATAAACACAGTAGATTCACACAGTATTTAACATTGTTATTATATAATATTTAAGTCTGTTTAGTCTTTACTGTAGGCCTACGTGTTTGTGTGATATGTGTTTGGTTGTTCTAGAACACATTTGACAACAACAACAATGTAATAATAGTTTTTTAAGTAGTAAATATATAGGCAACAAAATATTAGTGATATAAACATAAGTGCTAACTGACTTGTGGTTTCGTCCTGCTCACAATGCATGCGTGCGTACTGTCTGTATGTGTGTGTGTGTGTGTGTGTGTGTGTGTGTGTGTGTGTGTGTGTGTGTGTGTGTGTGTTACTCCACATGAACTCTTAAGTCTTAACATGAATCATATTTTTATGTAATCTGTCCTGCAAATGTTGTTCCCAGATTAGAACTATTATTTGCACCTCGCCCAAACACAACCAGAAACAAAACAGGCATTTATTGTACACATTAGCTTTTGAAGGTTGGGTCAGCAATTGCAAGCTAACACACATTTATTCAAATTCATAGCTGCTCATTTTGGGTTTGCACTGAAAAAAGAAATCTGGTGTTCCTACACAGTCCTGGCTCTGTAAATGGGAACACAAACAAAGTGGTGCAGACCGCACCACACACCACTATCACAGCCTTGGCAATGTGTGTCCGATGTGTCAGACCGGACCTTCAGATGAAACGCCCCACATGGCATTGAAGGGAGAGTTGTTTTTGTTTTGATCCAGCTCAAATGTATCTATGTTTCTCCAGCTGACTACACCTGTAAAATAACACTTCAGTTGTTATTAACTAATTATTATTAGTTATCTCACGTCTGCCTGAGAATCTTACAGATGCTAACCCAAGCCAGGAGACTATCTCCGCCCACCTTAAAAAGCACAGATGTGCAATACCTTAGGCTCCTGGTAGCACATGTTTCACTCCCTCTTGACATGCCCCTATAACCCACCCTGGCCCGGAGAGACGCATGCTTTCACTGCACACGGCGCCATGTAGGGGCCTGAAGAGTTCCTATTACTCAACACAGGTCACATGGTCATGCAACTGACTAAAACAATGCCCTGTCCTGTCAAGTATAAGGAAAATAGCTTGTTTTCTAAGTGCAAACGTGTGAAAATGTTTTCCACACGGGCACGTGTCACCATGTGGAAATGAACGTGATAGATATACAGTATATAAAATGGTTTTACCCAGGTTATAGCTCATTGAGATTCCAATCTATTTTATAAAAGAGACTTGGCCAAGAGGGCAGCATAAACATGTCCACATTCAACATTAGATAGGTAGATTTGCAGTGTTAGAAAAACATGTAAAAGTGTATTGACTAATCATGTGTAGAGGTGAGAAGGCCAAACGGTAACTGAACAAACACTCTTCCCAGGGTAAGACCTGGGAAGGGTTGGTACCGGGCACCATTGTATTAACTGATACCACTGAAATTAAATTTCAGTTGTAAAACTATTCTCCTCAATTGTGGCATTGCAAACTGGCCACATGGGCGCATGACGGCTATGTCTGTATGCAAAAGTCCATATGCCAGAGTGCTAAATATTTGTGATATTTGTAACTATGCATTTTTGTTGGTATAATTAACAGATTAGCTGAAAGAAAGCATTTACTTTTACAGACAGTGACAGAGGTCACAAAGTGCTTCACAGTATCAACAATGCAATTACAATCCAAACAGAATAAAGTGCAATAATCCACAAGTAGAATATAACAAAAATGCAGAAAACATTAAAAAGGTACAATTCACAATGCATATGAATAACAAATAAAAGCATGTGTAAGCATCTCAACTTCAGTATTAGAAAGAACAATGCTTATTTTACTGATATTTCTTAGTTGGAAAAACAGGTACTAGTTAGGTGCTTAGCATGTGTGTCAAATACAAGGATTGTTCAAATATAACCCCTATTTTTCACAACTTGGAATGAGAAGCAGAGGATAAAGGTCTGAAAATGTTGACATTTTATGGGGCAAGTACAATTCTTGTCTGCATTTAGCTGTAAAAAATTAGATACCGCGTAAAAACAAGCAATCTTTTATCTTAATAAAAAGCTGCAGGGGCTATTCTCTCTGAAATAGCTGTGTGCTTGTCTGAGAGAGAGAGAGAGAGAGAGAGAGAGAGAGAGAGAAAGAGAGAGAGAGAGAGAGAGGGAGAGAAAGAGAGAGAGAGAGAGAGAGAGAGATGGGGGGGATTTCCCACAAATAGTTTTATTTTAGTAGCATACCAGCAACAGCGCACAGGTTTTGCAAACGTATCTTCATTGTCTGAGGAAGGCATACTACAGTATAGCTACACAATAGCGTACATGTTTTAATAGTGTATTTGAGAAATATGCAAAAATGAAATAAATGAAATAAAACAAACTTCTTGAGTTACATTTTTAGAGTTTTGTGTTAAATACTTTCATCTGTTCTACAAATGGGGCTGATATGTGCAACTTTAAATAACAAATACAGCATCCGCATTAGCATATCATGGAGACCTATTAATAATGCTAGTTCCATGTGTTTTGAATTAATTAATTCCTAGTTGTTTTTAATATAATATTTTTTTATTTCTTCAGGATGCAGTCCTCAGTCAATCATCATATGTCCAAGGTAATACATATTTGCATAGCCTACTACAATTGAATTGTATCATTTATCACTAAAGCTACTGTATGTATATCTGACCATTTTTCATATGATATAGCTAAAGTGACCGATGGCGCACACACATTGAACAAAAACGTCCTCCTGCCATCACAAATCCCTTTCCACTCAGGTAACCTTGCGTTTGAGGGGTCCAGCGGCACCACAAATGTTTCCTCCATCCCTGGGAATGACGGATCACTGTCATGTATGGGATGGCGAGCTCAGGCTTCAGCCACTAATGCTACCGCTGGGCTCCAGCACAGCATAGCCCACTGGTCCTCATCTGGCTATGGTCTACACGACCAGACGCCCTCTCAAAGCCAGGCCTACACGGGCTGTCCTACTCTCACGGCTGACATGTACATGCAGACCATCTGCCCCAGCTACACCGTAGTCGCACCTCCCACCATGCTAACCTACACACACGCGCCACTTCTTGGTAACTTTGGGGTAAGTGTAATTCCCGTTCCGCTATTAGGTGTTCATAAAAGCACTAATTTTAGGCAATTAGCTATTTAGTTTGATTTAATTACAAATTGACGTGGTAGCAGTCATGATAGAACTATTCTAAACATATTACTGGCTGCTTACAATTTCTGGTGCTGTCTGACCTGTCCAACTATTGACAAATGCACTACATGTAAGTCGCTTTGGATAAAAGCATCTGCCAAATGTCGTAAATATACGTAAATAAGATAATAGCCATTGTGTTACTGCGTCTGTTACTGCACAGTATCAAGAAGAGTGTTTAAAAACAATGGCTGTTTCTCAATACCAAGAACGCTAGGAACGTACTTGTGTTCTTGAGAGGTACGTTCTTGCCAAGTGTCCTTCTGAGAATGGTCTTGCAAGAACAAGAGGACAGATCTAGATTGAGATGCATATTCTTGGCTATCGTTCTTGGCTGTTGCACAATACCTTGGGCTCAGGGATGACAACACTGGTACCGGTATTATCAGCGCAAAATTGTAAACGCCTTTGATTGCTTGATAGACCGGCGAAGTGTCATGGCTGTCCGGTCTGTTAGCGGAGTCTCACATCTACAAAATTGTTGTCGTACATTATTAACTAGACTCCATCTTGATAACTAGACCACAGATTTGAAGTTAAAACTCTATTGCTAGTATTGTTGTGTGTTTTCTTGACTGCCAATGCTACTTGTTGATTCTAAATGCATTCTGGGATATTCCGCTGACAAGTTCACACACAAGTCACCACCGGATGCATCCTTGGTAAAAAAACGGTAATGGAGAACACTTCCGGGTATTTTATCCGTTCTTAGCCAGATGCAAACTTGTGAATTGTGAAAGTACTTGGCTGTGAATGATGAGGTTTCATAAGTCCGCAAGAACGCAAGAACAGAAAAGAATGCATATTGAGAAACAGCCATAGTGTTTTTGCTACCTCGATTACATTTGACATCACATAACATGTTAGCAGTCAATGTTCAACCATTTTAGTCAAATGTACTATAGGGAGATTAAGAACAGAAACATATAGGCCTGCATACAGTATTCTGAATACAGTAATCACATTTCTCATAAGAAAGCTTCAGGTATTGGCTAAGTTCAATAACACTTACAGTATAAGTAACATTCATAATTGTGTCCATAATTGCCCTGTGATTAAAATATAAATAATATGAATTTGCTTTTATTCTCACATAAACATACCTGTAGCGAAATTGATCCTCTGCATGTAACGCATCCCTCAGAGGGAGCAGTGAGCAGCCATTTTAGAGCGCCCGGGGTCCAACTGCTGATTGTTGGCAGTGCCACTGGTCAGATTGCGCTGACTGGAGAATGAACCTAACATGCTTTTTGATAAAAGCACTATAAGAAATTACACTGCCTTTAATGCTAGCTGTAATGCATGCTAGCTGTATATGTGCTATAATGCAATGGCGGGCTGTTCCTATTACCAATACGAGGTGTGTTATTATGAGGGAGTATTTGTCTTGTCGTTGTAGACCATACCTGTTGCTTCCACGCCAGCCTCTCTCCCGCAAATGGACCTCTCAGAGTCAGGGTTGACCTACGTCCCCTGGGGTCAGCCCCTGACCACCATATCCACCATCCCCACTTCAGGGGTCCACTTGACCCCTTGCTCTCCTGGGCTGCCTGGGTCACCTCTAGTCCACATGCCCTTGTCTATGCCGTTGACCGCCATGGTCGCTCAACTGGAGACCCAGCGAGAACCTCTGTCCCAGGCCCTGGACTTCCAGCAACCTTCCAGCAACCTTCTGAACCCCAGGCCCCAACCGCAGCCTCTGGATCCTGATCCAGTGGATGAGGCCCACGATTTGGAACAAGAACCACCAAACCCCTTGGAGAAGCTGCTGGAAGAGTCTAATGAGGAAAGACAAGCAGATGAGAAAGACAATTACAACACCTCTCTTTTTTTACCCAATGTCTGAAAAAGACTGGATTTTTATTTTCATTTACAGTATATGGGCATTTGTTGACAGATATATTGTCTTTTAACTTTTTGAGATAATAAAGATGTTTGCATTATTTTGAAACACAGAGCAAAGTTGATTAATGTAAAATGCATTTAAAGTTTAAAATACAAAATGTGATAAAACCCCCAAATCTTTCCTTGGAAACCAATCATGACTCCAATCAATGCTGGTATGATTGCAAGCCAATTATCAAATGCAATTGTTTATTTAAAGTTATAATGAGCGACTGTAAGCTAATGCACTTTTTGTCAACTTGATCTCCTAATGGTTCCCTAGCTGCGTGCACACTGAAAAGATAATCTGGTGTTTCTACACAACCCTTGCTCTGTGAATGGAAACACAAACCAAGTGGTGCAGACCGCTCCACACTACTCTATCCCAGCCTTGGCAATGTGTATCCAATGTGGGGGGGGAGCTTCTGAGGGAGCACCCTACAGTACATATGGCATTGAAGGCAGAGGTGTTTTTGTTTTGTTCCTTATATGATCAAATATCAATACTCTTTCTCCAGTGTCGTTGACTCTACAGTACCTTTAAGACCAACTATACATGCTCATGCGGCATTCATTGCAACTGCAGGCGCAGTGCACCATTATTCTGTTTGTACTTACGCTACAAACATGCGTAGAGCGGAGTGCCTGTTTGTAGCGTAATCAGGCTGCATTCACACATAAGCGGTGAGAAGGCTTGCCGCCCCGCAAGTGCCAACGGCGGAGATTAAAAACATGCCCCACTCTGTAAAAAAAGCAGTTACTTACTTCCAGCATGTAGTACCGCTCACAATTGTTTCTATTGGTTTGCCGGTATGCTCTGATTGGCTTCTATAGACGGCAAAATAAAAAAAATAGGACAGGTTCTATTTCTTGCCGTCTGACGTTCCGCTTTTTGTAAGCGTTGCCTTATCTTACTAATGCAAACAGATGGGGAGTATCTCATTAGATTCCCGACTCAACCATCGCTACGATTATAAGATAATCAGTTGTTCAGGAGATAATCAGGAGTTGACTGGAATCTGCTCCTGCCCTGCACAACAGACACTGTTACATATGTTTTCCATGGCATTGTCCAACGTCCATATACATTCACACTTTTGTGAGCAATGTCAACCATAGAACAAATAGCCACATGGGTTCTGTGACTGTCAGCACAAATCTTACTTAATCTTGTTCCTGTCCTGAGTCATGTCAGGACAGGTAAGAGAAGGTTCCTAAGAAAGGCCCACAGTGCACTGTTTGCAGAGTACACCAGTGCTATGTGTTTCTAATAAAACCTCCCATTTTTGGCCAGAACCAATTCTATCTTTGCTCTGCCCGCTGTCGGAAATAACCACATGTTAGCAACTGCGAACATTTACTTTTTTGTCAAATTAATAAGAAAAACAAAATGCTATATTTGATATATTTTGCTATAAATTTTGCTAAAGCAATTTTTGCCTATGATTGACGAAGCAAATAAAAACATGCCTTTTTTATCTCTTGTTTTTATGGGTAAACCACTTAAACCACTTATATCTAGCTCATGATGACAATTTAATGCAACATTATTCTCTGTAGTGGTCTTAAAAGATAGAACATAAAATAAATAAAATGTTAACTGATACAGGATTCTGATTCATTTATATTTTCAATTGTAACTGTATTTAAATATTTAATGTTCAGCGTGTTTTCTGTAGGGTAGCATTCTGAGTGGCAGTTAACAGTTGAATGCCCCATACCGAACTATGTGAAACTATGAGGTGTTGAAAGACCCATGTGGGGAAATATGCAAACATGCAAACATATGCATTTCTGTTTTTCACATTTCATACATTTTTGTATATTCACATAGAGTAGCATATATCTTTTGAGTGTGTTATAAGCACGCCGCTTCAGAAACGAGGCAGCATTACCGTACAGTATGTGCGTGTGTGCACAGTGCTAGATTGTACAGCAGAAATATATCCATGTCAAAATGCACGCGCTGTTATTATGTTAAGTGTGATGTCACATCTGCCAGGCAGATAATCGCGTGGCGCGGCGTGTGCTTTCACCCAAGGGCAATGCTTCATTAATCCCATAGAGTAGTGAGTGCACTAAGTCCCTTAGTATCCTAATAATGCGCTGATGTTTGCATTGCTTCAAGTGCCTCAGAAGATACAGCTAAGAATGCCCGCAGGCTCTCTTGCTGGAGTGCTATCAGTACCCACCCCCCACCCCTCTTCAAGCACCCATCCCTCTCCCCTGTATTTTTAAAAGATTATTTTACCCTAAAGCCAAACTCTGGATGGTGGGGGGTGTAATATTTAAGATGAGTGCTACCTTACGTATAAGTGGGTGCATTTCTGAAAGAGCCTTAACTCTTAACATTTAAAACGTGTTGCCAAAACAAACCCATGTGAAACCATGACAGCCAAGCCCTAGTGTGGAAAAGGAGCCCCTTGTGAGCCTTAAGGCTCCGTGCTGCCCTGTCTAGATGACTGAGGTGATGACAATGAGGCCTTTTTATTTTTTTTAGGTGTTTTACCTGAAACGGTCAGAATCGTTTACACGTATAGTAAAGATGATGTTTTGAAGGGTACAACTGTCGAGGCAGTGTATGCCATAATCGGGATTTTGAAGACATCTCTTTGAAAATTAAGTCGACAATACTGCAAACTTTATTTGTTTAGCTGCATATTTAAAAAAGGAGGTCACAAAATTATCGAAATACAAAAAAATATGAACAACAGCAAGACTACACATAAAATGTTAGTTATACAGCAAAAGTGGTTAAAAAAATGACAATGACTTTGGTAGGCTATTATTTTACTTGAGTACTTGCTTTTACAAATACTGGTACTAAAGTATTAAAATGTAAATGTTCTTCTTAATAGAAATGCATTGTTGTATTTTGTTGCCACAATGCATTTACAAAACCTATGATTCTAAAAAACCTGAATGCAATAACATGCTTGTTAAACATGTAGGATAAAAATCTTGAAATAGATGTTACATTACAAAACCTATAGAGATGCCTATAACACAATTTAATTAGGCAAAAGGAAAGATATTGTTGTTTTATAAATTGTACTCATAAGTGGTACGTGGTAACAGAGCACCTTAGTCTGAAGGTCGATCATCTGACCTGAGGCCGCATGTGTTGGACACTCGGGTGAAGAGAGGGGCAGAGCTGTCAACTGTCAAGTGGTGATGGAAGACTGGACAGACCTGGTAAGCCCAAACGGGTAGTGCAGGTGAACTGGGAACATCTGGAGAAGGTCCTTGTCCATGAGATCTTCAACTCAGACCTCCGGCGGTACATCTGTGGCATCCCTGGGGAGGTTGGGGACATTGAACCTGAGTGGGCAATGTTCAAAGCTTCCATTGCTGAAGCTGCAGCGGAGAGCTGTGATCTAAAGATCTTAGGTGCCTCAAGGGATGGTAACCCTCGAACATTGTGGTGGACACCGGTGGTCAGGGAAGCCGTCACGACTGTAAAAGGAGGCCTTCCGGGATATGTTGTCCAAGAGGACTCCGGAAATGGCTGCAAAGTAACGACAGCCTGGAGGGATGCAGCCTCTGCTGTGAAAGAGGCTAAACAGCGGGTGTGGGAGAAGTTCAGAGAAGACATGGTGAAGGAATTTTTGTCAGCAACAAGGTGTTTCTGGAAAACCGTCCGCCACCTCAGGAGGGGGAAATGGGGAACCATCCAAGCTGTGTACAGTAAGGATGGGATGCTGTTGACTTCAACTGAGGAGGTAATTGGGTGGTGGATGGAACACTTTTAGAAACTCCTGAATTAAACTAGCACGAGGGATTATAGTACACAGTGGCAAAGCCCTGGGGTTTGATGAGATCCGACCAGAAATGCTGAAAGCTCTGGGTGTGGAGGGGATGTCTTGGATGACACACCTCTTTAATATAGCCTAAGTGTGGTAGTGGTTCCCTTGTTCAAAAAGGGGGACCAGAGAGTGTGTGCCAATTATCGGGGTATCACACTACTCAGCCTCCCTGGGTCTTGTACACGAGGGAGGGGACATTGGAGAGGGAGACTAACAAGAGAATTGGAGCTGTGGGAGCTGTATTACAATCACTTTATCGCATCGTTGATGAAATGATCTAGCAGGTCATTTTCGTTCCTCACCTATGGTGATGAAGGGTCATGACCAAAAGATCTAGATCACGGGTACAAATAGCCAAAATAGGTTTTTCTCAGGAGGGTGGTGGGCTTCTCCCTTAGAGATAGGGTGAGAATCTTGGCTGCTCCTTTGCATTGAAAGGAGCCAGCTGACATGGTACAGGCATCAGGTAAGGATGCACCGTGGGCACCTCCCTAGGGAGGTGTTTCAGGCATATCCAGGTGGGGGAAGGCCTCGGAAAGACCAAGGACTAGGTGGAGAGATTATATCTCCACATTGGCCTGGGAACCGCTTGGACATCCCCAGTAAGAACTGGTTAATGTGGCTCGGGAAAGAAAAGTTTGGTGTACCCTGCTGGATCTGCTGCCCCCACGACCCAACTACGGATAAACGGATGAGGATGGCTGGAAGGATGGATATATTGTACATGCTTTTTCATGGGGGAGGGTTAAATCTAAGTAATTGATTAAATGTTATGTGGTTAACAGAGTAGGCCTAAACATTAAAAACTATATGAATTGTTCCTCATTTAAATAAATTCAGATTTCAAATTTATCAAGCCATCATTTCTACCAGCAAGTTAACTGTTTGTAGAAATGCAGAAAGCACTTTGAACTTGACTTACAGCGTATGGGTATTATCATTGGTTTTCCTCTAGTGACAAACACAACATAACACATTTTCGAAAATAAAATTAGAATACGCCAACTTCAAAGGTATATGCTTCAAAGAAATATATTATGTAGTAAGTTTATGGGTACCTTCATAAAAATATTGTTCAAAAATATTTTTCTTTCAAATGTAATGAAGAAAAAAACCTATGTTTCGTAATAATACTTCTGTAAGATACTTGAAGTGTAGTACTTCATTATTCCACCCCTGCAGAGAACTGCCCAAGGCATTGTGGCTGTGCACAGGTTGATGGGGAGTTAAAAACATCTTTACTGTAGCTGTGGGCCAGACTTAACCCTTGTCTAAACATTCTGTATACTCCCTTAATCTTAAGGGTAATAAATGACCCACCTTCACAAAATCCCTTAAGTACAGAAACAGTTTTTTTTTTGCTTATTACTGGGACTATTAATTAACTTAACATCCCAAACCAAAAGATACCTACCAAAAGATAGACCCATTTCCAAAACAAATAAACACCATTCCCCTGTTTTCATACATAATTCAAATGTGTAGAACTTTTTGTGCAGAACACACAAATCCCTTCATTTACAGTATCAATGGCACCCTGACATTCAATGTCATTCTGGAGAAAGCGTTTTGATATTGGAACTTGATCAAAACAAAAACAGCTCTTCTTCAATGCCATATCGTTCCTTCAGAAGCTCTGCCCCTCTCATTGGAAACGCATGGCAAAGGCAACTGTATATTATGGATGCGTTCGGTCTGCACCACTTTGTTTGCGTTCCTATTTACGGAGCCATGGCTGTCTAGAAACATCTGATAACTTTTTCAGCGTGCACTGAGAATGGGCAGCTAGCAAAGACAAGGAGATATTTGGTTAATTTAGAAAAGAGTGTATTAGCTTACAATCGCTTACTAAATAACAATACATCACAACTGGAACCTCGTCATCACACAATTGTCCAAGTGGAAATACTCAAATTGTACACACACCAATTTCATTCTAATTCTAAATAAAAGTTGCAATTATTAAAACCTTAGATACATATGCTGAGGGCCATGTGTCATGTGTGTTTGTGTGTTGTGTGTTGTGTTCTATATGTTTGTGTGTTTGTGTTCTATGTGTTTGTGTGTTGTGTGTTGTGTTCTATGTGTTCGTGTGTTGTGTGTGTGTGTGTGTGTGTGTGTGTTCTATGTGTTCGTGTGATGTCTGCATTTGACTTCGGTGAAATGTGGGAAGTCAGAGCTAGGAAACACAATAGTGTGTTTGAGGTGTTGTTGAAGTCAGAAGTCAGAAAGACTTCCAAGCTCTATTTCTGTACTGTATATTCATTCAGCAAACACATGGTCTCAATATAGTTTACTCAATCAACCACAACATAAAATCAAAGAGCATATCTTTCTCCAGGCACAGACACACATTGTTAACGCACCAATCAGAATCGCAGGGACAATAGGGCCTAAAGGCATGTCAATGTTGCAACAATAGATCCTAACAATGCTAAAGTTGCAAGACAACAGAGAGAACGAGGGCAATAACAAAGACAAGTCATCGTTGATTAATCTGTCAGCCTAGTTCATAATGTTTTCATTAACGCTGATGCTGTCTAACGTGTCCGAACTACAGCTGTTGTTTGTTGAGGGCAAAGATAAGATTTATACCAAGAAATTGGATTTTCTTTTGTTTTCTTTTTTTTTGTACCGTTGAGTGAGTTTATCAAATTGTGTGTGAAGATTTGAGAAAATGGTGAGTTGTTCCCGAGATCTTTCCATAAGAATTTGAGAAAAACTGTAAAACCACTGCATATTGTATCAATGACACGTTTAGAAATTATAGCTTTTGCCGTTTGATTTGACATGGGAATTTTACATTTGTGAAGATGAGTGTACAGCTGGTAATTGGTTCATAGGTGTAGTATTTTGGAAAGCAGTGCCTTGAAATGGCAAAGAGGTTACATCAAGGTAGATGTCTAATATAGATTGAGTGTGTTTAGTGTTTTGCAAAAAGTATAAGGCTGAGAATGTTCTTAAATCATTGTGCAAATCTGTGCTGAGGATTTACTCCCTGAGTTTTCAATAACTATAACTATAATTATTATATTATTACATTTTTGTGTACACGCATGGTAAAAAAGTGTATTCTATCAATATCAATATACAAAATCCAGACTAATTTATTCTAAAAGTAGAAATGTTGAATGTATTGTAGATTGAGCATGGCAATGTAAATGTTTAAATACACACTGTACAGTGTGTAGTTAATATAATAATTTGTGTACAATCTTCTGTATATAGTAAAATAATAGTCTGTGTAGTCTGAAGGTTTTGATGTGTGTTATAATTGCATTCTCTACAACACTTCTAACTGGGTATTCTGCATCTCCTTGTACTGTTCAGTTGATGCTTACTGTATAGTATGCAGGTTGTGTGTGTGTGTGTGCGTGTGCTTGGATTTTGTGTGTTAAGTTTTGACAAAATGAGCCTTAAATTGTTTCTAAGCAAAATAATGAAATTATTATCTATGTGATTTTTGTGTATTTTATGTTTACTGAACAAAAATAATTCAAAATCTAATAATATACTGTACCTTGAAATTGAGCCTCACAACTGAATAGGAAAGCTGTTAGAGAAGTGCCCAAGGCATTGTGGCTGTGCACAGGTTGATATGGAGTTAGAAACATCTTACTGGTGCTGTGGGCCAGACTTAACCCTTGTGTAGTCTTACTCACCTTGTCCTAAAGCTCAAAAGTGACCCGCCTTCACTAAACCCTGAAAATGAAGCAGCTTACTGTAATTTCATTTAAAAACCATTTAGCATGAAGACAACCATTCATCTAACTGTGAAATCTGGCTTTTTCCTATTCACTGTGCAGAAAGACGTTTACATTTATTTACAATATACAGTTTTTACATTTTGTTAAAACACAATTCCCTCAACTACACACAAGTGGAAAATATCCGATATAGCCTATTACAATACAATACACTTACTTCATTAAAAACTATAGTATAAACTGACTAATTTTGTCACCATACGACACACACATTGTTTCTGTTACACACTGCAGTGCTCGATCTAAAACACTTTCAACTTTCTTTATTGTCTAGGCTTGATTTATTTTTAAGAGATAAAGTATTGTTATACTGCATGAATATATTGACCAAACACAACACACAAGAACAGTAAAATGTATATTGCAGCTGTTTCCAAAAGCTGCATTTTGCTTTCAAAATCATCAAGGAACACATTTCCTAAATAAAACATTGTATCAGTATGCACGAACTTGACTACAAACTACAAAAAAATACCCCAAAAAACATGAGAATTGTTATATACTGTAGATCTGACTAGCTCTGGTAAGAGAGCACAGGCGAATCCATCCTTGCACAGACTTTCGTCACAGGACTCCTCCTCTTCCTCTAAATATGTGTTTTACTTCGAGTGCTCCGTTTCATCACTAGATGAATACTGGGCATCGTGTCAATGGCACGGTCCCTGGGTCTGGAAGTAAAGAGGCACTTGTGTTTTATTTGGAGAACACCTCCACAAGATACAATATATTATTCCGTATATTCATGTGGGCTGAAGGGTGATCTCTGGTACGTCTGCCATCGTGGCTCCACAAACATTACAGCAAAATCTCTCGTCCACCCCACACAGTGAAATGCATTGTGCAACCAAGGGCATTTGTTTATGTTTTAATATACGGAGCCAGGGCTGTCTAGAAATATGCCTGCTGGATCGTTGTTTCAGCACGCACAGAGAATGGAAAACTAGCGAAATGTGAGGATATATTTGTTGAATTTTACATCCATTTGCTTACAGTAGCTAACCCTATACCTTAAAGCTTGCAGGTGTTTGTACCTAGCAGGATTCTCCAGGAGACGGTGGTGGAGTTTGAGCCAGGGGAGGACCAGGAAGATGGGTTGAAAAGCGTAGGTGGTAACAAAGAGGTTTAGTCTCTCCCAATGACAGAGGTTTGGTGTGACCAGAGAAAGCGATGCGGGCCCAGTTGATAGCAAACAATGTTGGCGTTGTGTTCTGGCTAGCCACGTCAAGCATTATGTCAAGTGGGTGTGGGTATTGATCGGTAGAGCCCGGTCCACAATCTTCCCCAGCAGCAGGATCCCTGGCAGACAAACCGGCTTCTGCAACTCTCTCTGTTGCCCCAGTCGAAAGGCAGTGAGCAGCGTCGTCTCCTTGTAACCGCTGGAGGACATGGTCTGGAACAGATTAAACACACCTTTTGCAAAAAGGTGTTTTTATGCTTTTAATTTGATGTGGTGCTGTGATTGAATGGTACACAACATTGTTTGTTGACATGTTGTCTGTGGATGTGAATGATTTAAGCTGCCCTCTTGGCCAGGCCACTCTTGTGAAAGAGTTTTAATCTCAATGAGTCTGTTTACCTGTTTAAATGAAGGTGTCTAACAGACCTTGGTCCCAGGCAGAGATCGTATAGTTTCTCTCCCCGGGTCCCAAAAATGGCGCGGTGCTGTGACACGAACCATGGGTATTGGGAGATCTGCCTTATTTAAGCATATGACTTCCCTCACCCAGTCAATAGCTCTGCAAGGGTAGAGGGGAGAGGGTTCATACGAGGTTCGTACGAGGTTCGTACCCCCTCTGCAGCCTCCACCATGCTGGAGGAGAGAACAGGAGGTTGCGCGCGCATGAGGAACGGTGAATGGTTGACATTCTGCTGTTCGTGGGTGCCCCTCACCAAGCTCCGGGTCCAATGTTACTGGCTGAGGAGACCCTGCATCTTCCGGGGCCAGCCCCACTACAGCCGTAGACGGACGGGAGGCATTGCAGCACCCAGCATAGTGCCAGCCAAGGTGTGGAGCCAGCTGCCTTCTCCTCCGGTGGTGGTTGGAGGAGTCACGGGAGTTTTAGCGCCTCCATCCTTGTCTGCTGCGGTATTTCCATCCAGGGCTGGTGTGGTGAGCGCAGGTGCTGACAAAACAAAGACGGCGAAACACGGAAATAAACAAAATAAACAAGCACACAAACAAAGTCTCGCTTATTTGCTCTCAGAGTTTGCAAAAATATTGGGACCGCGGCCAACAATATGAAATATAAGACGTAAACAATCCACGCGTACCGTCCCTTACAGACAAAGACAGGTGCACACGATGATAACGGTGATGTGGATGGGGTGCCTTGGGGATACAACCAGAATACATGAACTGAAATAATAGATACTAGTTTAAAATGCACAGCACATGACTGTTGCTAGAAAGTATGACTAAGATCATGAAATATATTTAATTCAGTTACAACTATTATTTGTTTACCTCTGCATACCCAATATACTGAAATAACAAGTGGGTTAGAATGTTGTTTTTATATCCTGGCTGAGCATCAACGACTGCAAATGGTGTTATTAGTTAATGATTACCTTCACGTTAACAATGTCATTAAAGAGTCTACCAGACTGGTTGTAAGGGGTGTGGGGGGGAAATCCCACTCAAATCGTGCGAATGCCCAAGCGTGTTTGTGTGTGTGTGTGTGTGTGTGTGTGTGCATGAGTGCGTGTGTGCACACGCGCGCGTGCATGTGAGAGAGAGGCCTAGATATCTCTGTTGAACTGGCTAGGTGGGAAATGTATTTACAGTTGCTACACTCAGACCCAGCTTACAATTTTCTGTTGGATTTCAGTTACTGTCTGAAAAGATTGAAAACACTATTCAGTCGTTCTATTATCTATCTTGACAGTAGTTAATATGGTGTAATAACAGTTGCAGATGGTCAGATTACTTAAATATAATACATTGTAAAACATATTTTAACATGGAACTTCGATTCCCTTCAAATGTTTTGAATAGGTAGCAAGAAACGTAACTATTTTATTCTTTAAATTTTGTTTTTCTATTACTGTACCATTTGCAAAGTTATTGTACTATAGATTAATAGTGTCTGTCTATGCTCTGATGCTTTATATTATAATTGCTCTATATGCTGCGTTTAGTGTGTATAGACGTTATGTGCCATGACATCATAACAGCATACTGTATATTGTAGCCTACAGGAACATTGGAAACGATATAATTACTAGTAGGGACAGAACAATAAACCCAGACACTTCCCAGATAAGTTCCAGATAACCGCAAATAACATTCAATGGATGAGGTTCAACATTAACAATGACAATGTCCACAGCATGCCTAGGCCTGTGCTTTCACTGAGAATCCTGTGAGAAACACCCCCATAGTCCCCTCTCTCCCAGATCAAGATAGCAAGGCACGGTGCAACGGGCCTGGATGTATTTCGGCCCTTTGCATTTTTCCACATTTAATGGGATGAATACAGTTAAGCTTTCACCGCACCACAGCTTATTGCTATTGCCTGACATGATAGATAAAAGTTGAAAGTCATAAAGTTGCGTTTTAATTCTGTTGTTTGGTCAGATTTTTGCCTGAAGATGCCTGAAATCTGTCATATTTTGTGTAAAACAAGCAAGTCAAATTTGGCCCCAGGTGTGACAGCATTTCTAGATCAACTATTACATATACCCAGAGGACAAGAACAGCTAAAGTAAGATATCTTTTGTCTCTAACTTACATCTAGACATGAGTACGTTCATTTCAACACCAACATGCGGTCTAGAACACTTTCTTCTCAAAACAGTTACAGAAGTTAG
This sequence comes from Forbesichthys papilliferus, assembly GCA_025399855.1. Taxonomy (NCBI): domain Eukaryota; kingdom Metazoa; phylum Chordata; class Actinopteri; order Percopsiformes; family Amblyopsidae; genus Forbesichthys; species Forbesichthys papilliferus. Next base: position 22,782 of record JAODOY010024330.1, read on the forward strand.
TTACTATACTTATACGTGTACTATACATTATATTGTAAATGTCCATCCATCCATCCATCCATCCATCTTCTCCCGCTTATCTGGAGTGGGGTCGCAGGTGCAGTAAGGGACCACAAACTTCACTTTCCCGAGCCACATCAGCAAGCTCTGACTGAGGGATCCCGAGACGTTCCCAGGCCAGTGTGGAGATATAATCTCTCCACCTGGTCCTGGGTCTTCCCCGAGGCCTCCACCCAGCTGGACGTGCCTGGAATACCTCCCAAGGGAGGCGTCCATGGGGCATCCTTACTAGATGCCCGTACCACCTCAACTGGCTCCTTCCTACATTCAATTAAGTTAAAAAAGAAACCTAAAGAATCAAATAATGAAATAGTTTAGAAGACACAATTAAGCAAATTGATATGAAAGCAGAAAGTGCAGGAAGTATGGTTAAAAAAAATAAAGAAACAATTTGTCTGATAGTTGATTATTTACACATTTACTTGTTTGATTCTTGATTATATTTCATTGGGCGGGTTGATGAATAAATTGTTAGTGATTCTGGGGAAGTATTGTTGATATTTGAACTCATCAAAACCAAGGCTACATAGTTCTGTGTGGTCTGCACCACTTTGTTTGTGTTTTCAGTGCGCACACACAAGAAATATGAAGTGATATTTGCTGAATTTAAAAGTGTATTCGTTTATAATAGCTGACTTCATCTTTAACAAAACATATATTTTGTTCCAGGTCAAATTAACACTTTAAATTCAAATTACACATTATTGTGACACTATATTTTATTTTTTAACAAATTTATGTTTACAACATTGAAACATTCAAAAGAATAATTCAATAACATTTTTTGCGTGTGTGCGCGTGCGAGTGTGCATGTATGTACTGTATGCATGTGCGTGTGTGTCTGTGTTTCAATGAAAGACACGAGTGTCAATTTTCCACGTATGGTGCAAATTTGCGTATTGCACTTGATGCATGTCATTGGGTAGACATGACACCACTACCGTATATCATAGTTAGCTGGATGAACTGGTACGAAATGTTTTCCACAGGTGTGGTGCAGCTGAGGGTCAATAACTACAGTTTGACTATAGTGTGTA
>JAODOY010024340.1:0-23878 GCA_025399855.1 Forbesichthys papilliferus
GGAGTCCCATTCCCACCATCCCCAAAACAAACCACCAGGGACCCCAGACCCGCTCCCCAGCCACCTCAATCAGTCAGTGTGTAGCTTGCTTTGGTCCAATGCTGAACTCATTGTGTGTGTGTGTGTGTGTGCATGTGTGCGTACCTCTTGTGAGAGGGGGCTATGCCAGGCGGACATCTTTTCATAGAGAACATGTAAACGGCGGCTTCGGCCGTGCTGAACAGACGACAGAAACAGAGGAAAGAACACACCGCTACGGCCGACACTGCCCTGCCATCCTAGAGAGAGAGAGAGAGAGAGAGGGAGAGAGAGAGAGAGAGAGAGCATTAAACAGCATACTGTTGTCACCTCCTTGGTGCTCTATACTTACAAAGGACCACCAATCACAAAGAAGCGTGTCGATCGTACCGCCCTGGCAAGCGAGTGGAAAACAAAAACCTGTCGATCAGTCCTGAGGAGAGATCCTATAATGATCTCACGTGTGTGTGTGGGTCGGAGGACGGCGTCGTCATGGCTACTCACCAGACAGTGGACTATACAGATGTTGCGCTGGTCTTGCTTGAGCCACATGTGCATGTTCTTACACACACTGTAGAGATTGCGGAGGTTTGGAGCACGACGCGCCTGCCAGTTGCACTCCGACACCTGCGCACACACACACACACACACACACACACAAAATTAATATGCGACCTTCTACCACTAGATGTCACTCTACGAGCACCAGCATCTCAGACCATACAAATGCTTCTTGGGCTTCTTAACCCTCGCGCTGTCCTATGGGTCAAAATGACCCGGAGCACTTGCCAGTAGAGGGCAGCAACCACAACACGGACATATGACATTCCGCGGTTTGCTCCCTCTGCTGCTAGTCTGTGGAAATGCCTTAGGACAGCGCGAGGGTTAACCTGACACATCAGAAACAAACGTACGGTTTAAACCATCGTGATGAGCAGTGCCAGAGACTCACGACCCGCCGCTATACTATACCCAGAGGTGGTAGAAGAAAAGCAGCTATAGCCATATTATTATTTGATAGTATTTTAATACAAGCCAGTAGCAGAATACATCCAAGTAATGTATAAACTGTACTACTAACAATTATAGCTAAACCATTTTAATCATTTTAAATGATTTCATTTTAGAAAATAGTCTTGTGACCCCCTCCTCTGTGTTTCGCGACCCGCCGAGGGGTCCCGACCCCCAGTTTGAGAACCACTGGCATAGAGCAGTGGTTCTTAAATGTTTCAGCTCGCGACCCGCACCCAAAAACACAGTGCCAAGCAGTTGCTCTCAAGGTGAGGGTCGCGAGACGCAGCAGAAGGGTGACAAGATGATTTTCATGAACGATACAACATATTTTAAGCCATACTTGTTAGAAGTAGTACAGTTTATACATTACTTTGGTGTATTCTGCTACTAGCCCATATTAAAATACTTCAACATACCCTGTTGTGGAACCGCGAGGGCCTGTAGGAGCGCTTGGAGAGATTGTAGACGGCATAGTGGCCCGCGTGACGCGAGTCCAGGAACAGGCGAACGTCCTCAATGTTGTTCTTTATCGCAGACTCCACCCCTTCTGCTGGGAAAGACATGACTGCACACACACGCACGAGCACAACGTTGTATTAGGCTTTGTGTCTGCATTTCTGGAAGAAAGGATGTTATGTTAAAGGTGGAGTCAGCAATGCTGTGGAAAGATTGTGGATATTTGAACTCGATCAAAACAAAAAAACCTCTCTCTTTAATGCCAAAGGGTGTTCCTTCAGAAGCTCTACCCCTTCCCCCCAGCCCAGCAAATTAGGTTCACATTTCCATGGCTACCGAAGGTGTTGTGTGGTGCGGTCTGCACCGCTTTCTTTGTGTTCCTCCTACAGAGGCAGGGCTGGGTAGAAACTATAGCGATAGACCGAGCTAGCGGACCAAGGGGAGACATTCGCCGAGTTCAATAAAAAAGTGTAATTAGCTTACGAATGCTGACTCCAACTTTAGCAACCCTATAGCTAATAAGTAACAGATCAGCTGATGTCCCCTAACCTGCTATTCTGGAAGTGATGTAGGAAATATCCAGGTCTCCTTTGGCATAGCTGAGAGAGGACACAGAAACACTAGTAAGGTATACATGGAAACACAAAGCAAAAAGGATATTCAGGGCATATAATAATACATTTTATTTGGGACGCCTTTCCAAATACTCAAGGACATCTTACATTTCAAATACATAAGATAACATAACACACATGCTAATATAAAACCTGGAAGACAACACACATTTAGCCAGAGTCAATGCCAGATGTTAAATTCACCAAAGGGGCTCGTGAAAGTCCGTACATCAGCCACCGCAACACAGCGCTTAGCATGCAGCAGAAGCTCTCGCCCAGTTCTCTACGAACGACAGCGACTTTGGTCTTTTGTGCACAAGGAGAGAGTGTCGCCCTTAGATTTCTAAGAAGGCTTGCATTTGGCCTCAGTGTTACAAGTCAACCGCACAAACAAACAGTCTCTCTGTGGTCCTGATCCTGCTAATTTGTCTGTGGTTAAAGCGTGCACACGCACACACACACGCACACAAGATACAAATAGCGTGAGCATGGTTTAGTGTGCCAGATAATCCAACATGGGAATTACACTCGCTGTTCATTCATTCATGAGTTCAACCCAGGTAATCTCCACACTTGTGTTCCACCAGCATCATGATCCTGGCTTTTAAAAAGGACACTCCTTGATTGTGCTAAACAATGTTCATCAAGATGACTATACATGTAGCCAACATCAAACTATAACAATTAGCAATATACATGTATGTAGAATTTATTTATTCCATCCATCCATGGATGGAGAATTTATTTTGAAATGCTTACGTGATGGAGATATAAAAATGTTTTGTCTCTTTTGTTAGTTTAATATTAATAAAGAGAACTGAAGCCGTTGCTCAGCCTATATAGTTCTATAGCGCAGCTCTTGGTCCTGCTCAATAAAACTACGATAACCCAGGCCACACAAAAAAACACAGACACTGCAGCCCACTGCTTACCTTGGCTGTGTCTTATAATGTTTGGCGACATCGCGGAATGCTCTTTTTAATGACGCTCGAAACGTAAAAGGTAAATTGCAGTAGCCCAAAAAGCTGCAGAGATTTAAAGCGTATTGTTTTTATGGATTTGATGCTAAAGAAATAGAATTGCATTAGAAAATGTGTTGATTCGTGGAACGGGTGTCAGACGCCTAGCCTCGAGATCAGGATGGTCCTGCGAGGCTTCAGTTTAATTTCACCGTGAGAATAATTCTGGAAAGCCTGGAAATAATTTTTAATTTGTCAGAGTAGCAACTGAACTTTCCAATCGCTAATAGCTATATGAGCGTGGTTTTCCAATCAGCGTCGTGTTTATAGCTATACGAGCGTGGTGTAGGTGTGCCGACCATGGTGCCAACAGCGAAAACGACCAGATAGTTCATCCAATCAACTGCCAAGTATTTTTTGGAAAGTACAGCCATTCGCAAACAGTTTCAATGTACGGCTGCTTTGTCACAGCAATCAAATGTTTCAATATATGTCCTAAAATCTTAGGACATATATTATGTTATGCGTTAGCAAACGCGCTCTCAAGCGTTTCAGACCAAAACAAAATGACAAAACGATGATGGTTTCAGCTGCAATGTGAATTCCAGATACATCTCTATGGCTACGTTCACACTGCACACCAATCTGGCCCAAATCCAATTTTGTGTGGTACTAAATAGGATCCACATCTGATTCTTTTAAATGTGATCTCAGTGTGAACAGTCAAATCAGAATTGATGCGACTTTGACGTCACTCTAGATAGCCATTCACTGTGTGACTCGCTAGCGTAAGAAGGCTCACTCATGGCCATTGATGGTCGACATTTGTTACCTCTGAGGGGGGGACGTTGTAGTCCTACTCGCAAGTGAACATAGAGTATGCATAATGAAGTATTCACTGGATGGACAGAGCGAGGTGTTAACCATTGCACACAATAGGCCCTCTACACGGAGAGGATCATCGACCTCCCCCCATGTTAAATAACGAGTTTGAATACTGTATGCTGCCTCGCTGAGCAGCCTAAATTGTAGAAGCAGAAATACACCCCACCTCCTTGCCCCACAGGTTGATCAACAGCCCTATGTCTGACTGTTACCCACGATCAAAGCAGAAAGAGGCGCTACCGATACGCAACCCGATACGAGCAGATGAAATCCACTGGCAGTCTGCGGGCAATTTGCATCATGTGTGCCGGCGAAAATATTTACAAAAGAAATCGGATTTTAGCACTTAATGGGTTAAGGATTGCAGTCTGAACGTAGCCTAGGGGGGTCCCTTCAATCACGTCACTGGGCGTGGTGATGATGTTGTTGTTGTTAGGGGCAACAAGCTGCCAGTGCAGACACAGCACACAGCGAGGGAGCGCACACTGCTCCCTCGTTTAGACAAGACAGATGCTACAGGGCCGCACACACGACGAGTCACATCACCGATATTTACCTTGGGTTGCTAGGTGATGGGGGTACAAAGACCATGAGCGATGTGAAGGGGGTCGGGGGTGAGAAGAAGAAAAAAAAAAAAAAAAAAAAGTAAAACAAACAGTCAAAACTGACCAACGGATGGACAGATGGTTAAGAACAGACAAACTGACTGAACAGAATGGTGGGAAAACATTTAAGATGGCCGATGAGTGCAGCCCCAATGTTGACAACATATTACACAGTACTACGGAGAGCACACAATACATTCCTATTTAACTTGGACACTTGGCCAATCGCCTCACCTGGCCACGGACTGGATGACTTTGGAGGAAGTGTCCTTTATGTTGGTGAGGAAGCGCTCCGTCCCGCCCTTCAGAATGTCCAGGAAGCCACTTCCCGATTGGTCAGGATCATACACACCTGCGGAAACGACACACAGATGTACTGTAGATGTGATGGAGTCCGGCTCCCCACCCCGCGTAGAGAGCGGCGGACGCTCTACGAGACTCGCTAAAACCCCACTGGCTCTCTAACGAGCGCCGCAACAGCATCCGTGAGGCGTCGGAGAGTGAGATTTACGTCATTTACTGCACAGCGCTGCCAGCTGGTCACCGATACACTGAGAAACACTATTCACCGAATTCAAAAATGTGTGTTTTCAGTGGTGAAGGTTAAGAGGGGACGTTTGTGACACATTCAGTAAATTTCTTTAAGAATGGCATAACACAAACTGCAGGATACCAGGCTATGTTCAATAGTTCAGTAGTAGTCAGTATCACTTTGGATGATAAGTGAAGCAAATCTGTACAATATTTTACACAATCACCCTTCATGCAAAAATTAAAAACAGCCACGCAAAGACAACTTAACTCACATGAGTGTGTGTGTGTGTGTGTGACCGCACATGTAGAGTGAGACAAGTGTGCCTCTTATACTGTATGCGATGCTAATTTCACTGAGAAAATGTTTAGTTGATGATTGTTTATATGAAAGCTTGCAAAGGTGGCTGGCATATATTACTAGTATAATAGACTATTTGCTGCATTTAAAAAAGATGCCCCATTGTGAAATTCCAATTGCTTCTGCGTGTGTGGTCAACTGCTCAACTCAAATAAACAAATAAAGATTATTATTTGTGTTGTCTGAAAAGTCTCTGGAGCTGGAGTACATTTAAAAATCTAATTTAGACGAAATACATTGTGGAGAACAAGCCAGTCAGATATTTCCCCAGGTGACATTTCTGCATAATAACCGATCAAACCTGACATATCCTCTTACTATCACTCAGACAGCCAATCATACAGTACTTGACTGACCCTCCTACTAGTCAAACAGCCAAACAAATTAAAGCATGTCCTCTAAAACATCTTTTAAAAAGCAACACCAAATGAAACAACATTTTCAGCCAGCGCAAAGGGAATCAATTGGTTCCAACATGAAATATGAATGAATGACACAAGGCTTTCATATTTCCTCAATCAGCAAGGCGACACGGCACCATGCATACGCATATTCATTTCCCCATGACGACACAATATGATAAATTGTACTGTGTGTGTGAGTCACCACTAACCTCTAACCAGCGATCAGATAAACCCAGACAATCTGTCTTGTGTGAGTCACACCAGTTATGCGTGCTTAAAAAAAAACAAAAGACTCTGGCTCACAAGCGTACAAAACGCAGCATTATCTCGCCCTGGTGATGATAACGACACAAACGTCTGTGGAGTATTTTGAGTCAGTAGGGCTGTAACTGCTTCATTGCCACGAGTGCATCGCAGAGACGTCTGTTTAGCGTGGAGACCTGTGGCTGTGTGTGTAGTAGGTGTTGCTAGCATCAACTGTGTAGACCGTAGGTGGGCTTTCAAACTCACCGAAGGTGAGAACAGTGTCGGAATCAGACGGAAGAGGAACGCCATGCTAAGAGGGCTGCCGCCTCACGACAGCAGCATCCACTCTGCATGTCACATGTATACCGATTTCGAAATAGTCTTGGCATAACGTCCTCCAGGCCTGGCTCAATTGTAGCCCCGCACAGTGTCGGCGGTTGTAACTGGGCCGTGATGTCGGACATTTGTGCACACTTGGATTATCCTCGTCCAAGCAGTGGTTAAGGTCCCGGTCGGAATAGCGACGGAGGGCTCCATTAATAAACTCCAGTAGCTGATATCTAACACTTATGAGGAAACTGAACCCCCCCCTTCCCCCCATTAGCTGACATGATGGGCCGAGTTAACAAGTCGTGTGTTGGCAATCTCTGTAAAATAACTGCTCTTACCAAGATCTTGTATTACAGTATGTATTAGATGTATTATTCTCCATGGAGAAGACCAGTGCAGCTGCAGTTATCCCACAGACTGGCACACTGACTGATAACAACACTTTCTGTTCTCTGCCACTATATAGCCTGTTGACTCTTTGCATGCGACCCTTACATGGCCTGGTCCTGAGACAGATCAACCAGCTCAATCATTAGAGTACTAATGAGTTATAAGACCATAAAGGCAGTTCTCAACAAAAGCATTGCAACCATGTCTTATCTAAAAACAGACTTGCCTGGCTCCGTTGATACATGAAGCGCTATGTAAAAGATAGCTTTGCCAGTTAAACATGTTCACCTTTGTGCTTACAGATTAGAAATAATGTAATCAATTAATTAAACTAAAATTTCCAAAACAGACGTAACAAAGACGCGCCACACACACACACAGAGCTCTCCATCTTTGCATGCATCCATATTCATTCACACAAGAGTCTACGCACTTAGGCTCCTTAACCTAAACACACACACACACACACACGTGTTCTACATGAGCGCACAGCTAACCGCTAACCACGTAGGCTCTCACCTGCGTTGTTGTGGAGGTTGTGGATCTGGGTGGGCGGCTGCCCCGCGTTGTTGCCGAAGCCTCCGTTCTGCTCCAGCAGCTGCAGACATTCATATCCGTCATGGACAGGTCGCCAACAGTAGTACGCACTAAACATGCTCATGGTGCACACCAGGTAAAAACCAGAGAAAAAGCCGCGAAAGCGCCTACATTCCTAGATAAACACTTGTTCGGAGTGCGGCTCAGCCACTTAATATTGACAGATACCGATGACACCAAAGATTTAAGTCCTGCTAAAAACAGAAGCGAGTACATTTAAAAAAGGAGACCATAATTCACAGTCCTGCTAAGAACAGAAGGAGGCACCAAGCAGAATTACAAAAAGCCAGAGGACATTAAAAATATGACAACAAAATGGTGTGGTGGGAGGGGGGAGTAGAAGGAAAAAAGAGCCGTGGCTGGTGGTCTGCGCATCTGAATGTGTCACGCTGCCTCTCCCTCTGCTCCGTCAAGACAAAAAGGAGCGAGGAGGAGGAGGACGACGAGAGAGGCAGGAAGGGAAGGAGGAGGGTAATCTGCTTATGTCCAGCAGGGAGAAAGAAACCCCTGCTTAACCCAGATCAGTGGAGCCCTCTCCGAACGCCAGGGGGTTGACCACCCAGACCCGGCTGGAGACCTCCTTGCTCAACACTTTCACAGCAGGAGGAACGCTGCACGGCTCTGTCTATTTAAAATAATTCACTGAAAAATCCTAAATGAACACCCCTGGTGAGCAATTAGGACCCCCTTATTTCAACAGCATGATAAGAATATAAACAAACACTGCATTGAAAAGTGCATGGACATTTAATCAACCACTTGTGACATTAAATATATTTTTACTGCCTTCATTAAGTCCTGCATATTATACATTTTTTGGACTATTGGGGCAGTGAATGACCCTACAGTCTACTAGCCACTGTAGTTAATGAAACACACGGTGTGGTGAGAGGGGTGTGTGTAGAACCTCTTCAGTCTGGTAATGGTGAGACTTTAACCAGATACTTTACGAGACAGACTACTTTGAACAGAACGCTATGGTAGAAGTCCATAACATCAAAAAGCTGGCGGAAGCATACAATTGCGCATGCGTAGCAGAAGGGTCACCTGTGGAGGGAAAAGCACCATATTTTGGGGTCAAGTTTTTTATCTGGTCTGACTGGCGCTTCTATGCAGTAATTACGTCCACGTGACCATTGGAAGTGCAGTAATTCTGGCTCTCCATTGATTTAGATACCTGAACTTGTTAGCTTGAAATAACTGCCGGCTAGCATTACCAAGATGGCTGCCAAGCGGCCAAACACCTGTGTTTCGTGTTTGACTGGTGATTACATATAAGCAGTTTTTATGTCCTAGTACGGCGGCGGTGGGTCGCTGAGTGGGCATGTGTGGGTGGCAAAAATGGCAAGCGGTCATTGAATGAATGAAGAATATCAGCAGCAGACACAGCAGTATAGCATTAGCTAAAATGGATAACTTTTTGAAAATGACATTAGCAGTACTTGGTGGGTCTCTAAATAGATTAGTTCTCCCTAGGTGGGTCCTGGCACAAAAATGTTTGGGAACCCCTGTGTTATGGCTCTCTCCCCATTTATTTAGATTGGGGCCTGAACTGAAAATACTGCCTGCAGGCGTTTACCAAGATGGCTGCCGAGTAGCAAGTCAAGGACCCTACTTTAGCACGCACGTACCTCAGTGATGGGGGACTTGGGGTTGACATTACGGGCAGCAGCTATTTCCTGGAGCTGGTTGACCAGCTCCGTTATGGACAGACGTTCCTCAGGGTTAACCTTCAACATGGACCCTGTAGATGATGGATGGTTGAATAGCATCGTGAGTTCAAGTAACTTCACTTTCTCCACTGAACTTCAGAATACATATGGTTTAATGAATGAATGAATGAATGAATGAATGCAGATTCTAACGTTCACAAAGCAAACGTTTGTGCACTATTACTACTAATTACTACTAGGTTTGGTATTGGCAAGGACCTCGCTATACGCATTATGACACATGGTTCATGATAGGATTGTATTGTCATACATTGCAATAACGATACATATTGCAATACAATAATATTTCCTGAGCATTTTTAAATAGAGCTAAAATACAACTAAATAACATCTGTTTAATAATAATGTATAGATCATTAAGTATTGTATATTTCCTGTATTGTACTGTATATTTGCTTAAGGTTCCCAATCTGTAAATTGTCAAATTCCCTGACTTTTCCCTGACTAAAAACCTAAATTCCCCTGACCTATACTGAATGGAAAAGCAGGCCACCAGAACAATATCTGTGGCAACAAACTGAAAATGAATGTAATAATAGTACTATGCATGTAAACATACAGACTAGTGGTTAAATTGGGTTTTGTAAAGAGGGGATGTCCTTATGGAGAGTCCTCCCCCAGGACATTTTGAACATTCTGGTCAGTTTTAAAGCAACGATTTGTGCCTTTTCTCCATCAATTCATGGCGGACACGTCTTGACAAACTATAATGCAATAAGGCTCTCAGACCTTATGTATTGATTTCAAATTCTCCTGTACATCCATTTTATTTGTTGAGACCTGTCAAAATCTAATATCACAACCAGTATAATTTTGATGAATGGCACTGCTACTGGTAAAAAGACAGACAGACAGACTAATATATACATAGATAGATACAGTACGTACGTATAAGCTCGTGGTAAACACTGTATTTCACATCGTTTTCAGGAATGGAGTATTTGCCATTAACTATCTGCAGCTTGGCACCTTCCTCGAACGGATGTTGCTTGTAACAAAGCAGGTAAAGAATGCAGCCCAGTGCCTACAAAGACACAATTATTATACAAACATTATTATACAGAAAGAAGACTTTTGTTACGTGGGGGCAAATAAATAAATATGATCCTGGTTGACAGTAAACAACAAACTGTAAAGGTTCTGACCCAGATGTCCTGTTTTTCGTTGATGGGAAGGTTAGCGTAGAGGTCGATCATCTCTGGCGTCCTATATGCTGGAGTGGTGTTTCGAGTGATCTACAGACACACAGACAGACAGACTTGAACACACAGAGTGGACGCTGGTTTGAATGCTTCACTTCAAAAACAAGGTTTTACCCGTTGCTTAGTGCTACAAATACATCCAGAGACAATTCAATAATCCTGGTTTCTCTATGCTGAGGTCACCTCTGATGAAGCATATCTGTGTGTTTGTTTGTTGTTATGGTGGCACCATAATTAACAAGACATAATTAACAAACTACTTCCTGGAGCTGTTAAATTAGTTTAATCAGAGAGTTCTGCTTTCAACGCCGTGACGTCGTGTCAGCACTCTAGCATGTCTTAGCAGGTGCTGTCACAGGCCAATTTCTTTTGGATAAAGAACAGAAAACACAAGAAACAGGCTGTACCAGACTAAATAACATGAGAACGAATTACCTTGCTTGATATGGTCCTAAATCCAGACACTCTAGTTTGTAACATTAGACAATACAATTACAGAATGTATAGCTACAGGTGCTTTAACTTTAAATTATATCCTTTGCATGTGTATTAGCTTGTTTTTAGGTTTGATTTTCAATCAGCCCAACAAGGAAAGGAAATCAAATAAATTCCAAGCAAAGGAAATCGTCCAGTTTATTTGTTTTTCCACTTGTGCGTATGAATTTGAAATTGGTATAACCAAGTCTGGCCACGCTCCATTGTGAAGTGTTAACAGTTGATGCCTCCTACTGGGCGAAGACCTCTGGTTAATTTTGAAACTATTGGTAACAATTTCATAAATAGGAGTTGCTACAACTGTATTGATTTCCCCATCTATCTCTGCCACCATTTAAGAAACACGCTCGGCCCCAACGTCATCTCACTACCCCTCCCTGATTGGTCCGCCAAATGGGTGACTGTGGAAAAAACTAATGTGAACAGGGTTTAAAACATTTAGCTAAGAGCAGTATTGGGGGTGGAGCCAGACTGTGAACTTGCCTCCAACAACAACAAAACTAGTAAGACGCAAATCAAGTCAAGGAAATTCAGCTTTAACCAGAAGCAGTAAGCTCATGTATTGAAGACGTTGTGTGTGTGTGTGGGTGCGTGTGTGCACATGCGTTTGTGCGACTGTGTCTGCGTGCGCACCTCGTCCTCCACCATAGATCTCTTCTGGGCCGACCAGCTGTAGTCGGGGTAGTGTGCCAGCGTGGTGGCACTGCCAAAGTCACACAGCTTGACGGTGCCCTGGTTACTAATCAGCAGGTTCTCAATCTGCAACAACAACAACAACAACAACAAGCTGCTTAGTCAGGACTAGAGCCATGCAGAAGAGAGTCGCGTCAACACCGTTCACTCGAAATACCCTTTTTTCACAACAATGGCGGTTCAGCTGCGGAAGTTAGCTGCAAATACTAAAAGTACCCTAGAAATTATACTGTAAATGTAAATCGATGCATTTATTGACTTCTAATTATCAAAAATTGCAGTTATGTATCTGTATGTATCGACTCAAATGCCTAACGAAGCACTTCCTGGAACTGTTTTGCATCAATGTCTGCGAAACTTAAATGTTTGTTAGTTAATTAGTTGCCAAACTTTGTATGATGCTCTGACAAGGACATTAAATCCCACTTAAGTGTGTAAATGTATAAAATTATCTAAATTCATATAAATTCAATGTGATAAAAAGATACAGTTAAAATGTACACGACTTGTTCTGAAACTCTCTGGGCAACATGTAGTATATACCAGTTAACATAACAGTTCCTAACATTTAACTGGTTTGCACACGGCGCTTGGATCAACAAGAGCCCCCCTCCCCAGTTGCAGACCTATGGTCCTGGCATGGCTTCCACCATCGGTTTCCATGCCAATACTTCAACAATGCATTAGTCAGCGTAGCTACGACCACCCCAGGAAGTGTGCTGTGGCGGTGTTGTGATTACTGAGTGACTAGAGGCTTACATCGTCAGGCTTGTCCAGCACCGTTCACTAGAAGCTGGCTGCACTATTATCCAGGAAATGTAAGACTCAGGGATGCTTGAGAGAAGGATATTTGATATTTAAAGTAGATGTAAAGAAATAACACCTCTCCCTTCAATGACATTAAGTGCTCCCTACAACTTTGTTTGCGTTATAGTTTCCAGAGCCAGGGATGCAGGAGAAAGATTGATATTTGAACTAAAATCCAAAACACCACCCAATTCAGTGGCAAAGGGTGCTCCCCTCAGAAACTCCGTTCCACACGTTGGACACGCAAAAAACGGAACTATAATGAGACACACAAATGCTGGTGGTAGCATTGACAAAAATCCAGATTTTATAAAAATTTGGATTTATGGCCAGAAAATGGCTCTACGCATCATATCTGGTAAAGCTCAACCTGGACCTGGCTGGTTTCCAACAGAACTTCTCGTCTGCTCATGTGTCATCAAATCAAAATGTTGATGGTGCCCTCTCCTCTCCTGCCCTCCCCTAGTGACTAGGTTTTAGCAGCGGTGCAGTTACACTTAAATGATTTAACGCTAAATCATTAGAGATGCCCAACTCCCGTGAGCTTTGAAACAAATCACGCGCTCATTCGTTGAATGGGGCCGGGGCAGACCCACCTTGAGGTCCCTGTGTATGATGGCGGGCTTCTGTTTGTGCATGTGCTGCACGGCGCGACACGACTGGTAGAAGATTTTCAGCACGGTGTCACATGACATGGGCGCCCTCTGCTCCACCCGCTTGATGAAGTCCACCAGCTGACCTGCAGGACGAAACAAACAACACAACACATAAATGTGCGCAATGGGGAAATTGTTACACAAGCTATAGATCGTAGAGCGAACATTTTAAATAATTTAAATTAAATAAGAGACAAACCGACATTTGTTCCACTGCGTATAAACCCCCCCCCCCCCAAACCCAACACATACATGTATGCAATGGGGACATTTATACACAAACTACTTAAAAGATGGAATGTTTTAATTACATTTTAAAGAATAAAAAACAAAAACGCCCCACAAAAACCCCAAAGGCAACCCTGATTTACTACAGCAAACTGTTTCTTTGTTGGAAAACAGAAAGGTTACTGAGTGTTTGAGACAAGAAACTGTCCATATGATTGCTCCATCAAAAATGTAAACAGGAAGTAGAGAGCACATTGAAAATGAAGATTATTCCTGAGACATTTCCTGTAATCTAGTTGGTGAATAAGTAAGATGTGTGCGTGCTGAACATAGGTTATATCAGATAAGCTGGTAAAGGCTAATGTGTGTGGTGTACGTGGTGTATGTGCGTGCAACGTATGTGTGTGTGTGTGTGGGGGGGGTGTATGTGCACGTTTGCGTGCATGTGTGTGTGTGTGATGTATGTGTATGCCCAGTGTACCTGTCATGTAAACATTTCCACACATCCAGTGTAAGTGTCAGAGGTAATTGTACGGAGCTAAAACACACATTATTTTAGTTTTTAACCCCCGTTTTAAAAATAAAACGTATAATGTAGATTTTAATTTATTTTGTATTTTTTGTAATTTGCGTTTTAATTTAGTTGGTAGATATCAATCATATCGGAGCCGGGTTTTGGTACCCAACGCTAGTTGTATGTGTGCGTGCGGTGTGTTCCTGTGGCTTTGCGTGTGCGTGCATGTGGCCCTTCGTGCGTGCGTGTGGTGTGTGTGCATGTGGGCGTTCGTGCGTGCTTGTGGTGTATGTGTGTGCGTGTGCGTGCATGTGTGCGCACCTCTACACAGCTCGGTGAGGATGAGAAACTCCGCCTGGCCAGTGTCTGACTCCTCCTTGCTGATGGAGGCTGCGGAGCAGAACTGCACCACGTTGGGGTGGCCCGACAGCTTTTTCTGCACGGCCGGCAGGTCAAGGAGCTCACAACTGCTAACTGTTAGCCAGCCACCAGCTCTGGTGGCTGATACTTGAAATATTTAACTGGTCTATCAACATTAACCTTGTAGATAGAGGTTTGAACGGCGGTTATGATATCAAGCGTACCCTGAATGACAGATAAGGTCTAGGAGGTGGCTCATGAAAATTAAAGATTGTCTTTTGAAGACACTATATTCACTATGGGCGATAAATATATACCTTTAAAATCAAGTTCTTATTCTCACCTGTACATTTTATATGTAATATATTAATGTGTACACATACGTTGAATCTATACATTTGTGGGTGAAGTCTCAAGGCTGTCTGCTCCTGGAGAATATTTGAAACGGAAAGGTAACACTTAACATGGGTACATTCTAAACATGCATTCCGATTAGTAAAGGATACCATGAAGCAGACTTCTTGTATTATGTCTTTGTTCTTCTCTTCTTCATTAGAAAGTAGTCTCTGACACAAAAAACACAGAAAGTATCACGGTGAGACTTCGTTGGTGCCACTGCCGCTGTATAGTTAATTCTCTAGAGATCTGTTATCCCATAATGTCTGATGAAAGTGAGAGGGTTGGGTTAAAACGTGACAAAGCAAGTTTGTACTAAGCTATACCGGATATCTACAAAAACACACAACAGACTTTGTGTTATAGGCTCTCTAAACTGCATGCAATAGGCTAGGCTGCAATTACAAATCCGCTCGCTCACGCACGCACGCACGGTGTAACTCCTCTTCTGCCCTGGCTGCCTATAATCTGCATTACCGCACAATAAAGTACCTACATCTATCACATCTCTCTGCACCGAATTGAACAAGTCGTCTGTTTATTTAGTAGCCTTGACCCTGACGCAATTAGGCTACGATACAGTGCAGTCAATGTATCGTGCTGCTGCGGACGTAATGCTGACAGCCTAAAATCTAAATGGTGCTGTACGGTGGCTCTGCAAGACCACTTGCTAACTTAACGCTTGATAACTCATAATTAAAACAATATCGCTTCGCAGTGCCGCTCCACGTATTTTACATAAATGTACTCGCATATTTTTGCGGTAGACGGTGTGGATTGGCTCTCATAACGGGTCGGGTGGACACGTCCCGTGCATCGCCAGGGTACAGCGTCAGACCTCTCTAGTTAAAGACAGGGTTAGTCATTCTCAAGAACGCTCGCCAACATCGAGTTCAAAACAGCAGCGCCACTCCACATATTGGTTTCAATGCGTGGGGCGGCATTATGAAGCAAAGCGACTGTTGTTGTTGTTGTGAGCGGTGTTCCCCACTCTGTTTATGTTCCTATTTACAGAGACAGGGCTGTGTAGAAGTAGCGGATGACTTTTTCAGCACGCCCAGAGAACAGTAAGATAGCAGAATGCGAGATATACAAGATATTTGGTGAATTTGACAAAACGTGCAATAGCGTACAATTTGCTTACAACAGCTGACTGCACCATGAATTACTTCCAAAGGACATACATAGGAGAGTAGAGGGCTTACTTTGAGGGCATAGTCTTTGCCGCTGCTGATGTCCTGGGCCTCGTACACAAAGGCAAAGCCACCTAGGGAAAAACAGGCGACAGACAAAGTATAGTCATTACATTAGAATGAAAGAAAAACGTTTTATGTTTACTTGACAAATTGATTGATTTATTCATGTTTGATCGTATTTGTATAATAGGGGCTTAGACGTGTGATTATCCAACTGAATCTACTGGTACATTTGCCACTGCAATACGTGCCATACTCTGTAACGTAGATCTGTATTTACATTGAACAAGACACAGTTGTACACTACTGAAGTAAATAGTGATTCATTGAAACTATGAAACATTGCAAGTTTACAAAATCTATGTCAATCAAACAGTCAAGACATAGGGACCTATTTTTCTAATAATCAAAAACCCTCAGAATTAACAGAAAATGCAATATAGGACTGCCTGCCTTCAACCTAACGAGAGGTTTCACCAGCCATCTTGTTTTGTCTGGTACAACAATCCCTTTCAAATGGGAAGGTGTTGCTTGTGGCCTGGATAACACGCACACACAGGAATATTACAAACAGACTTTCCAAGAAGTTCATTGTGCAATTCTAACAATTATTTTAAGTTTGTTAAAGTGAACTGAACTATCACACTGATTTTCATCAGTGTGATAATTTCGACGACGGATATATTTGTTTGCTTCAACTCCCGCTATGAGCTCAACACAGTTTTCCCAGAAACAAACCACTGTTGACCATTTCCACGTTCTTCCAACCAACCGCAGAGTCCAAAAGATGTCTGTTACTGTCCATCCTAACAGATGCAACAACATTAACCAGGAGAGTCAGGCAGATGTTAAGTAAGCAACGTCTGTATTTTACTCTGCGCACAGGCACGCTCGCTCGAGCGCACAAATACGCACAGGGGTTTTAAATGAATTCACATTTTCTTCCAGTTTTTCAGTGAGGGCAAGTCTTCTATTTTGTAGATTTACATCTTACACATTTTGATATTAAAGTGTAACCAAAGATTTTGTTATCATACAAAGATGAGCGTTTCACAAAACGAGCCATGTTGTCTAAATAGAAAAAGAACGTGCGCCCATTTGGGCGCCGGTGGGTGTGTTGGTCTAAACATGAGGTGTGGTCTAGCGCATTGCTGATGTACTGTTATCTTGAGGTAGCGGAGAGTGATTGTGCGACTGACCAGCAAAAAACTGGTCTAAAGTCAGAGCGAGGCTCATTATCAAGATAGTTTCGACTATGGCAGGTAGACAATGTGTGTACAATCTGCTTGTTACACATACAGCGACGTGCAGAAGCATACATATATGCAAATTAATAGAGTACAATGTGAAAGATCCTTAGTGTGTAAGGAACCTACATAAATATATTTTAGGAATCTTGCCTAGAGATGGTCTGCTCCAGCACTTTCACAAACCCGGCGGTATAATATCAATCTGCCTATGACGCAAGCGCGTCTGGCTTTTTAAAGGGAATGGGAGATGACACTCGGATTGGTTCATCGTATGTTCCTCCCAAAACACACCCATGAATAATGAAGAGAGTAAGTCCAACCCTTTGGAACCATGCGTCCATCGCACTGACCGTTAACTGACGTTAAAATAGCAAACGTGGATTTGGACGCGCCCGAAATCCAAACTGCACATTGATCTTAAAACCATGCGCTTAGATCGTTAAAATAGGATCCCTGGTCTCTTAAGTGGGCTTCACCAATGGCATTTTTGTGGAGGCTGACGTAAGCAGCGCCCAGACAGATACATCTGCCATGCATGGCCTGAAACAAAGTTCATTTATCAAAACAGTCAAAACAGTTTGCTTTTTAAACTGGACTTTTGTCAATATTAACACCAGCATACGTGTCTCAAGACACATAATGTATTTAGGGTGCAGTTACACTTTAATATGTTGGTTATTATGAAATGAGGCAAGCTCAATTTCATGTAAGTATGTGGGGACACAGCTGCAACATTGAGCCAAGCCAAAATGTGTGTCCCCCATTGCAGACTCAATATTGTTAATTATCTACTGCTAAAGTTATGAAGTGGAACGGAACGGAATTTGTCCCCCAAACACACTCATCTCTTCTGGCCTTGAGCTTCTGATGACTAAGAAGAAAGGAAACCTACATTTTCTCAACACTTCCTTTGGAGGGGGGGGGTGCAATAACTGTTGAGTCAACATTCATCAGGAAGAGCGAGTCTAAACCAGGGGGGCTCAACAATCTATTCTGCCTTCAAGACCATCCTGGGTGAAGAAATATGTTGTTGGCATTGCCAAAAGAGGCTGCGACGTTAACCTAAAGCCTTTAAACTTCACAAATAGGTTGTTGCCGGTGCATTTCTTTGTAATGCTGTTTATTTAGTTAGATATATATATAGGTTATAGAGGTTGTGTCAGAGAGATTTCCCCCCTTGGTTGTCTTCAGTGACATGTCAATGAAAGAAACAGGACTGTTGTTTCTGTCTGCATTCTAGTTATTTCATAGTTCCGTGGTGGAACAGAGTGGACTCTGTGAGCTGGTCTGTACACCCAAAGAACCCATTTACTGGAACAAAGGGCAGGAAGAAGGGGGGCAAATGCTAGCAACTGGAGAGTCCCTGCTCAGGTATCAGCATCTGGGGAGAGGTAGAAGAGAAATGGGACAGCTGTATTTGTGGGGGCCTCTGTATTCACACAGTTGGTTATGGTTTGGAGATTAATGATGGCACTAATGCTAGTAATGCTAGTAATGTTAGTGATGGCATTACTAACTGGTGAAATGGTAATAGTGGACGATGGACTGTGAAAGCCACTTTGGCAGATATCAAGCTACTGCTTGGAAGTTGTATTCTAGCAGTTGGTTGGCACACATGTGACGTAAATAATCTTATGCTCGATATGGAACTAGCCTCGCAAGACCATCTTAATATCGCAAGCTCCAATTTCATTTCACCTCGAGTGGCAGTGACTTTTGTCACGTGACGTTTGTTGACTTATTAGAGCACAAGCGTCCAATTTACAGACAGCTACATTGTTTTCACAAGATAATGTTAACTGCGTACGTCATACTTAGTTTAGCTTCCACCGGTGCTCTAGATCAGCGATCTGGGGGGGGGGGGTTTAGCGAGACACAGAGGAGGTCACAAGATGATTTTCAGAAATGAAATAACAATTTAAAATGATTAAAATTGCATAGTTTAGCCACAATTGTTATTAGTACAGTTTATAGATTACTGTGATGCATTCTGCTACTAGCCTGTATTAAAACACTATCAAATAATTAATAATATGGCTGTTACTCTTCTACCACCCCTGGGAATAAACGGGGGTCACGAGTCTCTGGCACTGTTATTTTGGGGGGTCGTGAGCTGAAATGTTTGAGAACACCTTCTCTAGATTATTCATATTGGGTTAAAAAATGGAAAGAAGTCCAATTGTATACAGAAGTTTGATTGAAATGTATGAGACCTGTATGAGAAAAACTTATCAGTCTGGAACTGTAGAGTTCCAGACTGATCCTGAAGTCAAGCTGTCGCTTACGAGATCAGGATGGTGTCTCGATGCCGACGTAGAACAGCAAACTGATTTAACCAAAATGCAGTTGCAGTGAGTGCCCCATTTTAACAACAAATGTGCTTTATATGCAAAACAGCTCCTTTCAAGCATTGCGGACTAATCTAGCATGCCCAGGATGAAGCTGCCTGGCACTCTAATGCAATATAAGCAGAAATACAGTATATCAACTGGGAAAACACATTCTACAATCTTAACCATTCCTTAGATTTTCCCGGCTGCTCTGTCTAATGATGGATCCAGGAAAACATTTTCAATACTACTGAATGTATGCTTAGTTTGTGTCTGGAATTACCCTTGCAGCTGAAACACATTATTAAGGATGCACCAGCAAGTAGGGGTCGATATTCGCCTCATTGACTGCCATTGGCAAATAAGATGACATGTTGTAGCCAAGGATTGTCTGCTGTATTGCATACATTTTGCCCTGGCTAAACATTTCGTTGGGTATTTGTGGTATGACTTGGACAGGAGTAGCCTTCCCAGCTAGAGATGATAAGAACATAAAATCTTAGAATAATGTACCAACCATGACATCCACTGGCTGGATAATGGAGACGACTAGCAAAAAAGACAGAAATTGTTGGTCATGTGGGAGTATTTCACCATTGGGCATCAGCCAAATTGTTCTTTTAAACATCGGTATCAGCACAGAAATTTCACAATGGGTGTATCCCTAATAAAAACAGTTGGTTTGGTTTGAATCTTACACAGCAAATTGCCCTGCCACAACTACACAGCTCCAAGAGAGGTCCTCTCTACCCCTCCCTCTTCACAGTGCTCAAATGTTCACATTTTATCCACTTATATTGCTACAGGATGTATACACATGCAGTTGTGTTTAAAACAAAGTGTCCCTTTGGGTTCTGAAGCCAATAATGGCATTGAAAACTATATAGAAATCTGGTACAAGCCACTGTGGGGATAAATGTTGTTGGTGGAGCTAAGATAATAATTGGCTCACTGACTATAAAATGGACCACAGCACAGCCACTGTTGCAAGACCAACCGTGTAATATTGAGAGAGGAATAATTACACACAGTTCAAAGCAGATCGTGGTGGCTTTCAAGTATATCAGGAACCTTAAAATAGTGATGTATTAATTGCCTATGGCTGGAAAAATTAGCAAACCAGTTTTTCCAACCTTCAGAAGATTAATTTCTCCAGGGAACAATCCAGTGTGTTCCAGCCTACTTTAACAAGGACATGCATTGACAGTGATCTGCTGTCTGCATGAAGTATAAAATGATCTCAATCACAATTCAATCACACCTCTGCTACAGTATAACTTGATCCTATACAGACAACACCTTCCTGCTATTATATACGTATCTCAAACAACAACAACAAAAACATACGTCCCACACAGCTAACCAATCTCTTTGTTTCCCTACTTTTGTGCTGTATTCAGATATCAGGTGCCACACTATTAATCTAAACTAAATCTGGTTAAATGTGAAATTGTGAGAGTTTTTTGTTTTGGCTAGGATTGATATTAATTGTTGGCTCTCCTTTAGGATATGCATCACTTGACCAGCTTCTATATCCTAGCAATTAGCATACCTGAAACTGCTTTTTGCCATTCTACAACAACCACTCTCACACTGGGCTTCATATTCCCACATGACTCAACAATGTTTGTTGTGCTGCTTTCCTATGTAATTTAGCATCACTCTGCATTTGTTAATGCTTTGTTATTATCTGACCACATCTATTTGCCTTTTGTTTACTGTAAAGTGCGTTACAAATCTGTGTTGTTATGGTGCAATTTAAAGAATGCATGTCCCACCCCACACCTGAGTAGCTGTCAACCTGCTACAGTGCTCATACCGCTAATCATCTCTCTCTCTCTCTCTCTCTCTCTCTCTCTCTCTCTCTCTGCAGTGCTTTTTTAAATCTACACCCTGGGACAAATAAAACAACTTGGCAACAAGATTGGCTTTAACTTTTACTGAATATATAGTTGTTTAAAGTGGACACTATGATTAGACATGATTACTCACCCTCCAAGAAGTTTGAATCAGATAATAACATGAAGATGATTTAAAGACCGAGGAAGGGTCCAGTGCTCTTGCATTTAGCTCTAAATTCATATGATCGTTTACGTAAAAGTAATAAAATATGTAAATATGGGTTTTAAGGTGTGGGTTTCTGTCATGTAACTTCATAGTCAGCTAAATGAGAGTAGTGTGTGGTGCAAGAGATGGCCAAATGAAACCTCAGCCTGCAATGCAAACCTGCATTGTCCATGTTTGGTTAGTGCTACTGAATTCCACGACATAGGCAACGTACATAGAAACACACATGAACGGTCAAAGGGTCCTTTCTTTGTCAATCGTGATCTGTCTACCATAACAGTTTTACAAGGCAGATGCCGGTAAATCGCAAGTTAGGTGTCAGTTGCACTGACTTACACAGCTAGCTGCATCAGCGAGGTTGTGCTATCTCGCTAACAAACAGAAACGTCACTATGCTACAGTAGCTTTAGCTAACTAGGCTAGCACTCATAAAATCAACAAAACTGACTACTCTCGACCTTGGCCGAATGTATAGAAGCAGTCTCACCTTCTGCGATCACCCTTTTGATTCGCAGTTTCATGTCGCCCAGCTCTACGACTTGTCCGACGAAGTCGTTCTGGTCTCGACTGGCAGCTCCGGACGAGCCGGGCCCGGCTAGGAAATCAAGTGCCGACTGGAAGAGGGACATCTTGTCCTGAGCCCCCGTTGTCAGCCTCACATATAATCGTTCCGGGTGTCAAAGTAACGCTGGATGAATCCAGACGGCCTTGAATGGGAAATCTTGCGTGCTTGGCCAATCGTTAGAATGAATAATTAAGTGATATTCCTACTCCAGAAACAAACATCCTCTTCCTAAGCTGACGAAGCCGCCATCGTCACAGCAAAAGAGGTAACTTCCGTGACAGGTGTTGACGTCACGACGTTGGGTACATGGCACTGGGGTCTCCTCCATCCATGGTATCAACAACGATTTTTTTTAACGATTATATTTTTTTACATTTTTGTGACATTTTAGATTGGGCATACACCGCACACAAAATAAAATGGTAGCAACATTTCAATGACACCTCCGTAACATCCACGGTGTCATTTTGAAACACTGGCCTATTGTGTCCACCCCATATGCTATATTATTTCAGCATTGCCATATTTTTTTATTTAAATGGTTGGTTTGACTAAACGTACAGGTTTACTATTTGGATATCTTGGCGTTTCTATGTATCGCCAGGCCAGCAAACCCAAACATTCATATATACGATGCAAGTACCCCATCTTGTGGTAAATAGCCTACCATTCTCATCTCATTTTGTCCAACTATCAGTTATTTACATTTAGGTATAACGAGGTATAACGATTTATAGGATAGGATTTTCTTTAATATAATTTATTATATTATGTTATTTTATTTATGACAACAATATACTTTATTCTATTGATTCAAATAATATTAAAGATCTAACATTTTCTGTTTAGACTCCAAATCCAGTATCATGAATGCAGTTCTGCTTTTATTGACCAACATATGGCTACAAGACTCTAGCATTGTACTGGCACCAATGGATACATACAATCTATTTTTAATCATTTTAAAAAACACATACACATAGCCTATATTTGAATTATTTAAAACTTACACACTTCTTTAAGTTGTTTTACAGAAACAACGCCCACTCCTCCTGGAACGTCTGCCTGCAGTGACATGTCTGTCATATGGACGCCATGAACACGGCACAGGTATTGGTATTGCATGGAGTTGCTGTTTCCTGGTTTGCCTCTTATCTCTCAGGCCGCCAACAGTCTCACTGGGTGTCCCCCAAGGCTCGGTGCTGGGTCCTCTGCTATTTACTATATACCTCCTACCCTTTGGCACGATCATGCGACACCACAACATTGACTTTCACTGCGAAGCGGACAACATCCAGCTCTACATCTCAACTAAACCCACCTCATCCCTCCATCCCATCTTGCTCACCAGCTGCCTTCATGACATCCAGATCTGGATGACTAAACGCCCTCAAGCTCAACAACAGCAAGACAGAGGTAATGCTCATTGACTCCAAATCCACTCTCCCCACACATGACAACTCCAGCCTGAACATTGCTGGTCTTCCCACCCCACTGTCAACAACCGCAAAAAGTATTGGCGACACCTTTGATAACTCCCTTTCATTCGATTCACACGTCAAAACAATCACCCGAGCATCCGTGTTCAACCTCCGCAACATATCTAGGCTCCGTCCTTCACTCTCATACTCAAGCACCGAAACCCTCATCCACGCCTTTGTCACTTCACAACTGGATGACTGCAACTCTCTTCTCTCTGGCATCCCAACCAAACTCATCAATAGATTCCAATTAGTACAGAACTCTGCTGCCAGAATCCTCATGAACACAAAGTCAACGGATCACTATGTGCTCCCTCCTACCTCTGTGACTTTCTCCTGCCATATACTCCCTCCCGATCTCTCCGCTCCTTCTCTACAGGGCCTATAGCGCACCGCCCCTGGAACCTCCTCTCTGCAATGACCTCTGGACTAGACTAGCCTCCCCACCAGACCCACCGCAGAACCCCTTCCTCTGTAAAAAACACCGCTATGTCT
>JAODOY010024350.1:9200-19723 GCA_025399855.1 Forbesichthys papilliferus
CTGAGCTGTAGAGTTGTGCACAATGTAGCTGCATTAGGCTCCTACATGTTAGCACCGAGCACACATGCATGTACGCTTTGCTGGTACAGATTTTATGTGGATTACCTTGAATGTAATAGCCATCTCTGAGGCCTCCGAACTTCTCCTGTCCAGCAGTGTCCCACACGTTGTACTTTATGGCTCCTCTGTTGGTGTGGAAGACCAGTGGGTGAACCTCTACTCCAAGTGTTGCTGTTAATAAAAAATACAAACACAAATATTTACATGGTGCAAATAAACTTGTAAATTCTTGGGAAAACATTGACAGGATTACTTTAGGAAATCGTAACATCCGTGCATTAACACACCTCATGCTACACATTTAATCAAAATATTGACTGACCAACATATTTCTTTTCGAACTCTCCCGTCAAGTGCCGCTTTACAAATGTCGTTTTTCCCGTTCCTCCATCTCCAACCAACACAAGCTGCAAGGGAACAAAATAAAGTGTTGTGTCAGATTATAACTGCCTTGTACTGGACCGACAATAGTTTGTTTTAAAACACTTTACCTTGAACTGGACCGATGGTTCGCCTTCTGCCATTGTTCAGTCTTGTTGGTGATCTGTTTGAAATAAGCAAGGCAAGATTGTTAGATTTCCATAACCGCTTGGGCCTGGCAGTAGCGGGACATAGTTACAATTATCCAAAATGTTAACAAAAGAGACAGTATTTCACATCACCAGTTGAAAATCGTCGCGTTTCTGTCGCTTTGTGTGTGGCACCCTACAGCTAACTAGATAGCCTGCTAAGGATAACTAATTCTAGCATGTTCTTTCATTGCTATCTTAGCTAAATGGACACATTGCGGCATTTAGCCAAGTTGGTCAAAGTAAATATTCCCGATTTACACATACACCGCACTATATTAAAGTAGCATGAGTCATATATACACACACAGATGATAGTATTCGTTAAAACTAAATACAGTTTTACTTTACACGGCGTATATTTACGCGGGCAGCTTGCTGGCATGCTAGCTAGCTAGCTTTAGCAATAGAGTGCGCCATAGAGCGCGCGGCCGTACGTTTATCTAGCTCGACTGAAACAATCATACTGAAGCATTGAGTGTTCCACGTCACAGACAATCATTTAACACGTATAACACTTGCTAAAACAAGAGATTGCTTTTTACGTTCATCTTAACATCACGCAAACACATTACGTTGATATAATGGTTTCGACGAACGATGTGGCGATATTATGAGACATGTATGCAGCGCTAGCGTGTTAGCCACACCAGCATGGAAGCCATTCTTTTTCACGATGCTACCGGGGCTAGCAGCCAAAACACCAATAGCTAAACCTACCGAATATTATATCCCACGTGCTAATGATACTCAATAACCACAATGTCAAATAGGCATGTAACATGTACCTGCGCGTTTCTCGTCGTTGAAAAGCACCCCACGACAACTACACGTATAATCAGTGATGGGTAGATAAACAAACGTTGTGCTCACCCGGCGCTGCAGCGAAGAGGGAGTAAATGGCTGCTGCGTTCGCGGGAGATTCGGCGTGGTACGAGTCCGTTTCCGCCCTTATCACGTGACCATCTCCAGCGGTGGAGAAAAAAACATGGCAGGCCTAGGTGTGTGTGTGTGTGTGTATTGTCGTAGACCTGGCTGCATACATACACAGACTAGACAGTCCCGTTTCTCTAGAGTGCAAATGCCGTTAGCCCACTATACTTGTGTTTGAGACACCCGGCCTAGACATACCCTAAATCGTCCTCTTGACATATCCTGAGTACTGCGGTGCCTAAAAAAAAAATTTTTTAAAAGAAGAAAAGAAAATGGTTATCAATCAAATATGTGCTTGTTGCTTTTATGATGTAGGTGAGAAAGACCTTGATTCTGAGTGGCAACTAGCTTTCTCTGTAATTTACCCACATTAGATAACCACATTTTAATCTTTTGACATTTGATGATTGTACTGCAAAATAAAGTGTATTTGCTTTAAATATTAGTTACTACATATACCTAAGAATGTTGTGTACCTATCGACATTAAAACAAGGTATCCAATTATTCTGGTTTTAGAACAATGACAAATCAAAAAAAGTTTGTCTAACAAACACAATTGACCCCAAGGTAGGGGTAAAATTAGCATAGGGATGGGGTTCAATGTGCCACCATTAAAATTACACAAAATGAAACAATTTTGGTATAATCTTGATTATTCATTAATTAATCAATTTGACAAAGGCAAAAACTCATACTATATTCAACTGACCTTTGTGTAATTGTGATGTTGGATACTGTTATGTAAGCTACAGTTTGTGTTTTAACTAAACATTAGTCAACAATTAGATATGTATTACATCAACGCTATAATGTTTAAAATGAACATTAACTTGTAACGGTGACACAGTCAGTGTGTGTTTGTGTGTACTGTATGTTATGCTGAATATAACAAAATAATACTAAAATACACAGGCTACTCTGTAACTATGCAGCCTAATAAACCTTTAGGGTTTATTACCTTGAGCCACTGGCTCAACTTGCCCCAACATCACTGACACAACCTCCATTTTGACAAAAATGTTTCACACAGTAGTTCAGATCAACAATTGTGCAAAGTTCATTACCTTGTTTTTATAGCTTACACTGACTTGAAATAACATGTAATAATCAATATAATAAACAAATCAATATTAATTAAAGTGCAGAACTGATAACATTTGAAAAATGATTAATTTACCTGGCATGACAAAAGTCATTAATTTGCTCTGGTTTGCATACTCCATTGCACACTTCATGTGATTGAGTCTAAGACTGGTTGACCAATGTGAACTATACTTCCTTATGTGGTCATACAATAATACTTGTTCATGGTTACATAGTGGGTGGCTGACCTTACCTACTGACTTGACTTACCACGTTCTCCCCTACATGTTATTATAAATACCTAATAATAGTTTAAGGAAACAGACATGCATCAGCTGACTTGACTAAACAATCTTTCCATAGGCTCTAATTGGTTCATAATTTATCATTCACCAAATACTAGAATACTGTAAATTCAAGAGGCAGTATGAAAGAGAAATAGAGCATGTAGAGTATTTACAAGGACTTTTGTGCATAATAAGTAAGCAAGCTTAAACAATGATCACTAGACAATAAGGAAGGCAAAAATAGACAAAGTCGATAAATATTAATTGTAGAGGGCTTCAGTTAGAGAGAATTACCCTTCACGCCAATTGTTTGTTTATTAAGTAGAATTGTTTACAATTATGAGTTGAAGGTACTATTGTAAAAGTGTTAATAAATACTCACTATCATCTTTTACAATATGTATTAATATGTTTGTTCTATGATTAAGGATTAGGATTTGTTCATATATATATATTTTTAATATATAATTGTATTTGTCACTTTATATATTATAGGGAACATTCAACAGGTTTGTGTATGGAGCGTTGAAGGGAAACAATATATGTATTGTTGGTAAAATGCAGGAAGTATGTAGCGTATGAGGACCAGATACGAGAGTGGCAAAGAACACATCGGTAAAGTATTGTACACGAAGGTAGGAATTTGTTTATTTTCCTGATAAAAATTCGGTTAAAACTATAAATAGTGATAAAAGAAATGTGAGTTTGTGTCAGTGCCAGAAGATGGCAGTGATGCTTATGCAACCGTGAGGATGGCAGCTGCCATTAATAAAATGCCAAAAAAAAAAAAAAACTACAGCTCTTAATAATGCCCATATTAGCCATTAATTTGAAACGTTTCAGTAATAAAACATAATTTTCATGTGGGGGTTTTGTAGTTGACTCAGGTTGCAGTAAGCAAAAGTCAAGAGTATTCAGATATTTAAAGGGCACGCAAGAATTAACGCACACACGCACGCACACACACGCACACACACGCACACAGACAGGAGGGGAGGGCGCTAAAGTTCACACTTCCTCTCATCACATGCAGCTTAAGCATTGGACTGGTTTAGCACACCTAACAAAGTACCGGTACTTGTACGTGGAGGTACATTTCAAAAAGGTATTTATTCAATACTTTCATATATTTTAGTTAATTTCCTGTGGGTGAAACAGCACAGAACAAAAGATGGACTTACTTAAAATGTATACTCTATATGAGTGATGTATTTCAGCCAAAGCAGATTTCTTTTTGGTAATTAAAACCATCCACGCAGACATGCTACCTCATAAATAAAGCTGTACATAGTAAAATGTTTAATTGTGAAGGCCATGTATTCCCCATCTACTCTTTCTTTGAAAATATGATTCATTTGTTTATTTTGGTCCAGATGAACCTCCATGAAGAGGACAGTTCTGGTTCTGAAGCAGGGTCAGAGGTCAGTTTTGGGTCTGCTGCTGCCGAGACAGATAGATTTGGCTTCATTCTGGTTAATGGATCCACAGCTGGGTGAGTAGTCTGAGCACTGTTATCAAGATAAACGATACTCTCTCTCCATGACGCACAATTCATTAAAATGTCAGTCAAAGCAAACAGATGTGCATCATTCACCTAGATTCCACTGTGACTTGAGGTCCTGTAAAGAAAAGCCCACCCGTACAACAGAAAATAGCACATTTGAAAGTCTCCGATAAGGTTTAACTTAAAGCAGTGTAAAATCAGGATTATGTCCGGTCAGCGAAACATTTCAACCTGTCACCTGCTGACTGTATACTCTCCATATTGATAACATCCTGACCTGTTGCTATAGAGACTTGTGTACCGGCATCTTGTGGTTTTCCTGTTTCCTGTCTTGTTAGTGGTGCAGCATACTAGCCCCGCCCCCCTCCATGTGTAGCCATGCAGGCCTACTACTAGCAAAACATAAATGACGCACATATACATTATTGTGTACATTACAAAGTCGATCTGCATAAATGAAACATGCATGCGTCCAGTGTATGGGTATATAGTTAATATAAAAATGAATATGTAACACGCAAATGAAAAACGTAGTATTACTGCAGAGCTTGCATTTCTGTGTATGTGCCGTGTACCAGGAATCTGGGCCCACCCCCTGAAGTTGTTAGGCAGAGAGAGGTCAAGTGGATTAACATTATCAGCCAATGGGACCGCATCCTACTGAAAAATAAAAGCAAGGTATGTGCAAATAAAGAGCTCTAATATCACAACATGAAATGTAATTTAAAGCAACAATGAAGCCTAAACGTTTACCCTATTGGTAAACAGCTATCGACTGTATTTACCTGTTATAACTGTTTTATTGTGGATTGTATGGGGTTTCCTCATTTCAATGTTGGTCCTTGAAATATTATTTCCACAATGGATGGGAAAGTATTATTTTTTGACAGCTTTGGTTGTCTACGTTACCTGTGCCTTTCAGATTAAAGAGCAGTGTCAAAAGGGCATCCCGGCATCTCTCAGAGCCAAATGTTGGCCACTGCTGTGTGGAGCAGCAGCTAGAATGAAACATAATACAGACATCTACAAGGTACCATTTAAATAGAAAACAGATGGTAACAGATGCAGTCCATGTATATGTATATGCATATGTTTCAAGAGTAGCCCAAAGGCACTCAAATGAATAAGTAATTCTGTCCAGTTGGACTTTGGAGGGAAGATACAGGCCTACATTGACCTCTTTTAAAATAGTGAAGTGATTTTTCTTTATTATAATAGTTACATGACCTATATGGTGCCACAAACCTTGGATGATACTGAAGCAAGTCAAACTTGGTCTGAATCATGGTTTGTACACTTCAGGGCCTGCTGAACAATGGTAGGATGCCTAGGGACAGTACTTAGTCTCCACTAAAAACATCTCTCTATGTGTCAGTCGCTAGACTCGAAACCTGCGCTGCAGAGCTGGGTAGAGATGATAGAAAGGGACCTGGACAGACAGTTCCCCTTCCATGAGATGTTTCTCTCCAAGGATGGACACGGGTGAAGAAACCTTCTAGTTCAAATTGTTTTCCTGTTGACAATGCCTTGTCAATGCCTATTTAGCCTTGACACCCTCTTCATTGTTCTTCTATGTATTATAGACACATCTTCTGTATTAACTCTCCTAACCATTCATTGTTTGACTGAATACAAAACTTAAAATCACACCTCCATTTTTAGCTTGGGCATCTTGTGAATCATTTGGAAACTAGTATTTTATTTGAAAGTGCTAATTTCCTATCAAGTGAATGTAGGAGTAATGTCACTGTGGTTTCTGTGTATGCGTAGGCAGCGCGGTTTGTTTAGAGTACTGAAGGCTTATACCCAGTACCAACCAGATGAGGGCTACTGCCAAGCTCAAGGGCCCGTGGCAGCTGTACTTCTGATGAACATGCCCACTGAGGTAGAGGCCAATACGGAACACATCAACAAAGCTACAGCTACCTTTAAAATGCATTATCTTATCTAACAAAGGACCTTTACCTGTCACTCATGTTTGCCTTTGACTTACATGCAGTTAATAGTCCAGATGAATATGTGAAAAGATGTTAGGTTGCCTAGACTAGTCCCAGATGTTGTTTGCATGCTTGCTATATTGTGTACTGGGTGAGAACTAAGTGTATACTGATTCACTGACCATTGCTTGTAAAGTTCTACACTGTATTAGCTATTGCAGATATATCTGACAGTACAGCGTCCTCTCTGATTCTGTGTATTTTATGGGAATCTTCCAGGAGACATTCTGGTGCCTGGTCCAGATCAGTGAACACTACCTTCCTGGATATTACAGCCCTCTGCTGGTGAGGATATGTTACTGCACCCACTGAAACATCTTTTCCATCAGCTCATTCCACAGATATTTGCACACACATGCCGACCCCTGTACAAGATTACAACATTAAGAGCTACAATACATTTTCCTAATAGTTCATAACATTCAGAAACATATCCAAAAGCACATAGTCTCACATTTACATTTATTTCTTATGTACTGTGTTAAGGAGGGAGTTCTGTTCGATGCAGCCATGTTGACCTGGGTTCTGAAGAGGACGTGTCCAGCCATCCACAGACACCTACAGCACCACGGGGTGGAACCTCTCATGTATGCTACGGACTGGCTAATGTGTCTGTTCACACGGCACTTGCCCTTTAACACACTGTTAAGAGTGTGGGACCTATTCTTCTGCTACGGTAAGTTTTGACCAGATTTACTGTATTTATACTGTATAAATGGATAAAACCCTACATGACATCAACCATAGACTGTATATATAAATGGATAAACCCTTAATGGAGCCATTATGCAATGTGGCTACTAGTGTTAGCCATTAGCCACCATGGCTAATAGTGTTAGCTACATATATTCTCCCTTATTTCAATGCTTCTGCTGTGTTAGCTAATAGCCACCATGGCTGCTAGTGTTAGCCACCATGGATACTAGTGTTAGCTATCATCCACCGTGGCTGCTAGTGTTAGCCACTAGCCACCATGGCTACTAGTGTTAGCTATCATCCACCATGACTGCTAGTGTTAGCCACAAGCCATCATGGCTACTAGTGTTAGCCATTAGCCACCATGGATAATAGTGTTAGCTACGTATATTCTCCCTTATTTCAATGCTTCTGCTGTGTTGAGCCATTAGGCACCATGGCTGCTAGTGTTAGCTATCATCCACCATGTCTGCTAGTGTTAGCCACTAGCCACCATGGCTACTAGTGTTAGCCATTAGCAACCATGGCTACTAGTGTTAGCCACTAGCCACCATAGCTACTAGTTTTATCCATTAGCCACCATGGCTAATAGTGTTAGCTACGTATATTCTCCCTTAATTCAATGCTTCTGCTGTGTTGAGCCACTAGCCACCGTGGCTAATAGTGTTAGCCATCATTAGCTATATTCTCCCTCTCTTCCCCCCCCTACCACTCCTCATCCTGTTGCACAGGGGTGCGGGTACTGTTCCAGGTAGCGGTGGTGTTGGTGCGCACAGTGCTGGGCAGGGCTGAGCAGCGGCGGGAGTGCCAGGGTCAGATGGAGACGCTCGAGAGGCTCAGGGGCGTCAGGGAACACGTGCAACCGGAAGACGACAGCTTCATAGCGGAGGTGAGATCTAACTGCATTTGTTTGACAGTTACGCAAGGTCAACGCAACCCCAAGAGACTCAAAGGCCATGTGAATGCCAAAACCATGTTAAACGTGTGGCTTTGCTAGACAATATTTCCACAGAATGACTGACAACACCTTTAAATGTCGCATTCAGGCATAACTTCATTTTTTTATTGAAAGCATTTTTAATGTAGGAAAAAAAAAAAACCGAGCAGTTGACCATGTCTCACTACGTCTCTTCTCAGGTGTGCGCTGTGCCGCTGTCCAAGAAAGACCTGAAGAGACAGACGGAAAAAGAGCTGGACAAGTGGCGGATAGAGCGGCCCGCATCCACCTTTGACCCCAGGGAGCGTTGCCACGGATACCGCATGGTGTGGGAGAGGGAGAGGGCGGCGCAAGACGTGTTGGACAAGAGGGCGAGGGAAAGCGGCAACCTTTCGGTGCCCCTCGTCCGTTCGCCCTCCTCCCTCTCCCTCTCCCCGTCCCTCCTCCGCAAGAAGTGGAGGAAAGCGGGAAAGTTTGACGAGTGGGAGAGCGGGGCCAAGGTCCAGAGGAACTTCTCCATGGTGCTGAGTGACAGGCGCCGGGACAGCTGGCTGGACAGCGGTCCGACGGACGTGCAGCCCGTGGAGGAGGAAGAGGACGTGGACGACGCGGAAGGAACCTTCGAGGCGACCGTACCAAAGCCAGAAGAGACACCCGAGGCACCAGAGGAGCAGCGCCGGCACATTCCGGAAGAGAGAAAAGAACTACAAGAGACGGGGGAACAAGCGGAGCGCAGCGGGTCTGCAGACAAATCCACAGAGGCGGAGGGAGGCAGAGACTCAGCTTTTACGCCCTCAAAAGAGACTCAGTCTCTGGACAAAGCAGAGGGAGGTGGGGGGGCAGAACTGAGTCAAGGCCCAGACGAGTGCCGGTCCAGCGGAGAGGACGGAGGGGACCCAGAGGACGCATCACACCACGAACCCTCCACTAACAAACAGGAAGGGGACGTGGGCTGCATCAGCCAAATGCGAGATATCGAACCGCAAAACCAGGAACAGCTAGTTGAGAATAGATGCAGGGATGTAGCGCAGGAAGTAACGAGCACACAGGTGGCAGAAAGTGAAAATGTGGTCGTTGTATTAGAAGAACAGACCAATGAAAACACAGATACAAGTGTTTGCACAGAAACACAGGCAGAAGAACATAGAACTGAGGTATTAGAGAAACAAACTGATTCAGACTCCGATAAGGCGACAGAATTAGAAGCACCCACACAGGCATATATAGAAATGCAAACCAAAGAGGCACAATCAAGTCCTGAAAAAGACCGTGGCTCACAGATGGACAGATGTGTCGAGGCTGTAGCTGTCAAACCCCCATACACCACACAAGACACATGGGTGCAGCAAGGGCAAGATGCAATCACACAGACAGAGGAAAGCTTGCACAGAGACACTTTGAGAGACCCCGATGCTGAGCCATTGGCTGACATCAAAATTAGAGCAGAGTCTCTTGGCCCGGCAGAGAGAGAAAACAACAATGAAGTCGTCAATGCACAGGAAAGGGTGGCGGTTGCCGCAGGACCACAGGAAGTAGCAGAGATAGGCGCACAACCAGAGACGCACTTGGTTTCACATCACAATGCGTCGTCGCTGCAAGAGACGAACGAGACTCGAGTCCTGGCGTTCGCCAAATGCATTGACACAGAAACACTCACGGGCGACCTGACGGGATCGCAGGAGGCATCCGAGACACAGATAGACACAGAGGGAGACACACCCTCTTGCAGCCACACCCCTCCAGATGACACACCCAAAGAAACGCTCACCCACCCTGTAAAGACAGATGAACCGAGTCGGCATGGCGATGCAGCGCTCGCTGAGCCGAAAACTACCCTTGAGCCTGACGGGACAGGGAATTCTTTAGAATCGGAGAGCGCAGAGAAGCCCGCTGCCCAGCCAGCCGTCAGCCCAGATGTGGAGCAGTCAAAGACAGAAGATGATGACAAAACAATAGAGGAACAAGATGCCTTCACATCCCCACCTAGCATCCCTCAATTAGAGGATATAGAGGCCTGCTGTGCAGCGGAGCAGCCCTCAGAAGACACTCAACCTCAGGACACAGAAGACGGAAGTGGAGCGGTAGAGGAGTTTCCAGGTCCAGACGAGTGCCAGTCAACCGGAGAGGATAGAGGGCTTTCAGAGGATACATCTCTCCATGAACCCTCCGCTAACAACCAGGAAGGAGATGTGGGCTGCAACGGCCAATCGCAAGGAGAGACTCAGAGTACAACAGAGCCTGCTGAGCCTAAAGATAGCTTTGAGCCTGACGGGACAGGGAATTCTTTAGAATCAGAGAGCGCAGAGGAGCCCGCTGCCCAGCCAGCCGTCAGCCCAGATGTGGAACAACCTAAGACACAAGATGATGACAAAACAATGGAGGAACAAGATGCCTTCACATCCCCACCTAGCATCCCTCAATTAGAGGATATAGAGGCCTGCTGTGCAGCGGAGCA